>JAGFNQ010006185.1:714069-777347 GCA_024364735.1 Boesenbergia rotunda
TAAATAAAATATCAATAGTTCTAGTTAGAGTTGAGCTAGGAGATGGTATTTTTGGAGTCCAAACTTCTAATAATTATAAATTATGTTGCATAGGAGATTTTTAAGTCTATCAGTGGGTTTTCATCAAAACCCACTAATGGACCTAGGATATTTGGATTTCTCAAAATCCAATAGTTCTAGTTAGAGTTGAGCTAAGAGATGGTATTTTTGGTATCCAAACTTCTAATGATTATAAATTATGTTGCAATAGGAGATATTAGGTCTATCAGTGGGTTTTCATCAAAACCCACTGATGGACCTAGGATATTTGGATTTCTCAAAATCCAATATCAATAGTTAGAGTTAAGCTAGGAGATGATATTTTTGGTGTCCAAACTTCTAATGATTATAAATTATATTGCAATAGGAGATTTTTAGGTCTATCAGTGAGTTTTCACCAAAACCCACTAATGGACCTTGGATATTTGGATTTCTCAAAATCAAATATCAATAGTTAGAGTTGAGCTAGGAGATGATATTTTTAGTGTCCAAACTTCTAATGATTATGAATTATATTGCAATAGGAGTTTTCTAGGATGAATCAGTGGGGTTCGGTGAAAACTCACAGATGGACCTAGGATACTTGGATTTCTCCATACTTGATATCTCTATTTAGAATTTACTTAAGAGATGCTATTTCTGATGTGCAAACTTAGTACCAATAATTTTCAGTTATGTTCTCTAACCGTATCGGTTGACACACAAAAATGTATAAATATGACTGTATCTTGGGCACACTTAAAAAAAACCTCTCTTTCAACATGATTTCAAAAATATAAAGAGATAATTTTTTATATTTGATTACTCTAAATTAATATAATAAATAATATTTAATAAATATATTAATATATAAAAAAACCTATCAAAACACGTGATTTTAAATTCAAATGTAGGGCCTGAAGTCATCATAGGAGGGCCTGAAGTCAAATAACTTCAGACCCTATAAATAATTAATTTAATAAATAATAATTAAATATAAAAAAATATTTTTAAAATAAATAATTTCAGTGCCCTTGGGCCTGAAGTCATCTGACTTCATGCCCTCCTATCGTAATTTCGGGTTCTACGTTTGAGTATGAAATTACGTATTTTGATAGGTTTTTTATATATTAATATATTTATTAAATATTATTTATTATATTAATTTAGATATTCAAACGCAATTTATTAATAAAAAACCTATTAATAAATTTATTAAATATTTTATTAATAATCAAATATAATAAATAATCTTTAATAAATATATTAATATATTAAAAAACTATCAAAACACGTAATTTTATATTCAAACGTAGGGTCCGAAATCACGGTAGGATGGCCTGAAGTCATCTGACGCATGAAGTCAGATGACTTCAGGCCCAAGGGCACTAAATCATTTATTTTAAAAATGTTTTTTTATATTTAACATTATTTATTAAATTAATTATTTATAGGGCCTGAAGTTATTTGACTTCAGGCCCTCCTAGAATGACTTTAGACCCTGCGTTTGAATATGAAATCACGTGTTTTGATAGGTTTTTTTATATATTAATATATTATTAAATATTATTTGTTATATTTATTTAGATTAATCAAATATAAAAAATTATCTCTTTATATTTTTGAAATCACGTTGAAAGAGAGGTTTCTTTTAACTGTGCCCAAGATGCAGTCATATTTATACATTTTTGTGTGTCAACTGATACAGTTAGAGAACATAACTAAAATTATTAGTACTAAGTTTGCACATCAGAAATAATATCTCCTAAGTAAATTCTAAATAGAGAGGGGGATCGAGTTCGACTGATAGACCTAAAAATCTTTTATTGCAACATAATTTATAATCATTAGAAGTTTGGACACCAAAAATACCATCTCCTAGCTCAACTCTAACTAGAACTATTGATATTTTATTTAATTTTCTTACATTTATCCAAGATTTGTTTAGGCCAAGGAGGGCCTGAACACAGATGTGTTTAGGCCCTCCTAGCGTGACTTCAGACCCTACATTTTAATATGAAATTACGTGTTTTGATAGGTTTTTTATATATTAATATATTTTTAAAATAGAAAAAAAAATTTTGAGTCCACGTCGGGCCTGAATCATCTAATTTCAGGCCCACGCTGGGCCTGAAATCAAAAGATTTCAGGCCAGAGGCCTTTTTTTATATTAATATATATATTAAATATTATTTAATATATTAAATTATATTAATCAAATATAAAAAATCATCTCTGTATATTTTTGAAATCACGTTGGATAAGATATTTTTTTAACTGAAATATTTTTTTCGTTTTTACATTACATTTTTTACCCGATTCCATAATATATAATTTTAAAATAAAAAGTCTAAAAAAGTATGTTCAGATGTCTCGGAATTCGTTACTGAGAAAGAGAAAGAGAAAGACATGCAGTACTTGGCAGGAGGGGTATAAGAGGAAGTTGTTGGACCTTGGATGGCTAGAGAGGGGGGTGTGAATAGCCAGACACTTAAACTTTTCGCTTCTTTTTGTTTCTGCGATTAGGGTTAGCAGCGGAATACACAAAGACAGAAACAAAAACAACACAAACAGAAAAACTGAAAGAACAATAGACGCTAACTTAGAGATGTACAATGTTCGGGGATAACTTGCCCCTACTCCTTGGCGTGCCCGTGAGGTGGGCAATCCTTTGATTGTCGACAGATCAAGCTCCGGAACTCCGGATAAGAATCTTCTCCTTCTCGGTGGAGTAACCTCTCCATAACCGTCTCAGTAGAATAACAGTTAAGCGCATGAGGCAACAAGAAGGATAGCTCACACAAATGATAGCAGAAATACTCAAGCAAGAAGACTATACAGAGAGCTAAACAACCCATCAAAACCCACAACAAAAACACTTCGCTTGTTTTCTATCTGTTCCCCCGCTCCTCTGCTTCGCCAACTTCTTCTTAAGCCTCTGCTCATCACCCGGCGCATCTGCAACCACTGATCAGCTCTGTCACCGACCCACTGACCTCTACTGGGCTCAGTCCACTGAAACCTCTTCAGCCGAGCCTCAGGTCAGTCGCCAGCCTTGCCAGACAGTTGCCAGCCCGCGCCAGAAGCAGTTGAATCCTGCGAATGGAAAACAGACAAACCTGACCGAAGCGAAAGTCGCTAATTAACCCTCCTTCTTGGTTTGTGTCATCCCTGTATTACCTGCACACTCATCAGAGAATTAGCACAACAACTCAAAAGGAAATCAGCAGGTATCAGAAAGGATTCAGAGCGAAATCAGACGTCTGACAACGATTCAAATTAAAGTTATCAGACACTGATCGGTCACCCTGACCGATCAGTTATCCTTCTGATCAATCAGATCACTTCCTGATCGATCCAGTAACATTCTGATCAGTCACCTTGACCGATCAGAGATTGGGGATCGATCACCAGACCGATCCACCAGTTCACGGGGATTTCAAGCCACAACCCATAAGCTCCCTAACCTAATCGGTCACCTGAACGATCAGGTTATGCCCTGATCGGTCCAAATGACCGATCATGTCACCTCTGGACCAATCAGGAGCCATCTTGATCGGTCTAGGAGGGCCCTGATTGGTCCAAGTGACCGATCAGGTTTTCTCCAGACCTTCCTGATCACTCTCTGATCCGTTCACCAAAACGATCAGAAACCACACAGAAAGTTTCTGTCCTCTTTCTGATCGTTCTCCAGAACGATCAGACACCTTGGATCGGTCACCAGACCGATCTATTATCCAGGGAGTTCGTGTCAATCCCTGATCGGACTCCAGACCGATCCAGCCACTCTATGACTCATGCTCAGTCCCCCAGACCAAGACTTCATGCCCAGCTTCACTCACCAGGACTTTGTTCAACCTAGCTTCACTCACTAGGACCCGGCTTCACTCACTGGGGTTTCCGTCACCTAGCTTCACTTGCTAGGACCTGACTTCACTCACCGAGATTTCCTTCACCTAGCTTCACTCGCTAAGACCCGGCTTCACTCACCGAGATTTCCTTCACCCAGCTTCACTCGCTAGGACCTGACTTCACTCACCGGGACCCAGCTTCACTCACCGGGATTTCCGTCACCCGGCTTCACTCACCGGGACCCGGCTTCACTCACCGGGGCTTTGTTTACCTAGCTTCACTCACTAGGATTTTTGTCACCTGGCTTCATTCACCGGAATTCATGCCCAGTCCCCGACCAGGACTTAAGCCGAACTTATCTTACTCACCTAAACATAAATCGGTATCAACACCGAAACAACTATCAGGTCAGACTACATCAACAGTGTTGGCACTAGTTGACTAGTAACGACTATTTCAAGGACGAGCTCTATTTAAGAGAGCTCAGTTTGGCTGTGAAAATGTTGACAAAATAAGCTTAGGTAAAGCTTATTAGTAGTCTACAAGTGCTCTGGTGTGGTTGCAAGGTTGTGGCGAGGTTTCTCCACCCACAAGGAGCGACATGAGTTAGCCGGAGGCTTTCTGGGAACTCATCCACTGATGGATCGGGATTGTTCACCTTACAAACAGTCGTGGAGTAGGAACTTTATCTCTGAACCACGTTAAATTGGTTTGTGTTCTTCCTTGTTAGTTTTAGTTTGTATTGTATTCCGTTGCGCACTAACACGTGTAGGAAGAATCGGTGAATTGATTATTCACCCCCCCTCTAGCCGTAGACACCGGTCCCAACAAGTGGTATCAGAGTAAGGTTTGCTCATCTATGGACTAATCACCGGGAGAGCAAAACACTATAGGAAGATGGATTCGGAAGGTCTGCTAGGAATGATACTCGAATCCCACCTCCATATGATCGAAACGATTTCGATTATTGGAGGAAGTGGTTGGAGACTTGGTTTCAAATGGATTGGGATCATTGGACTACTTTGGAGGTACCATTTAAAGCTCCAACGGATAAGAAGAGGAAACACCTCCGATCTCGGTATTGGACCAAGGATCAAAAGGAGGAAGCGGAGTCGGATAAGGAGGTAACAAGAATTGTGTTAAATTTATTACCTTCTTATATTATGTCACGTGTAGGAGAATACAAGAATACTTATGAGCTTGGAGAAAGCTGATAACTATACATAAAAATTCGACACAAGGACAAGGAGTGGAGGAGTCCAAGGATAAGGGCTCATTGGTCCAAGAGAAGGAGAATGACCAATCGGAAGTTGAATCGAGTTCAACATCCGAAGAGGAGGAGGAAGTGGAATCATCCACATCCTCAAGTGAGGAAGAAGAAGAGCAATCTAAGGTGGAGGAGATCTTGGAAGCTCAACTCTCAACCTCAACTATCGAGAAGAGTGGAAAATCCCACATCAAATGCTTTGAGCTTGGGGAAATGGGACACTACAAGTGTAGGTGTCCTTCACTCAAGAAGCTAAAAGAGGTAAACCCTAAACCCGGTAATGTTCATTTAAAAACTAATAAGGGTTGTAGGGATGGAGCTAAGGAGAAGAAGTATATAATTTGTTTCACGTGTGGTGAGCGGGGGCACTACCACACAAAATGCCCAAGGAAAGGAGAGCTCAAGAAGCTAGGGCATTTGAAAAAATTAGAAAAGAAGAGGAGCTCAAGTCAAGAGGGAGCTTCAAAGGTAAAAGAGAAGGTAATTCCTTATTTAAAATTTAATCCAATTTTAAATTCCTATATGTTTGTTAAAAATAATGTAGATTATTTACCCATGCATAATCATGGATTTAGGTATAAAGATAGGAATAGGGTTAACAAAGTAGATAACCCTAGAAAATCATTACCCAAGACTAGACCAAACAAGACTCAAACTACCATGCCTAAGGGGAGGAAGGTAATAAATGAGCAAGGCATCAACCCCAAGAAGGGGAGACATATGCCTAGGAAGATGGGTAGATCTACAAATGTCCAAGGTGGGCATTTGACACTAGGGTAAAAATCCTAGAATTGAAAAATCAAGTCTTGAGGGCAAGACTTGAGGAAATGGAGAAAGTCCTAGATAGGTTCAGTATTGGACCTAGGAGACTTGATATGTATTTGGGTGGTCAAAAATCCAAAAATGTCAAATTGGGTACATCTAAGGCAAAAGAAAGGAAATATGCTAGGCTAGCATATAACTATGCCAAGGATGGAAAATCCAAAAATGGTAAGGATAAGTCATTTAAAGTTAAGGAAAAGAAGAATTTAACCATGGACAAGGTGTCCAAGGTTAAGAAAGAATTTAAAGTTAAGGATAAGTCACCCGACTTCATTTACCGGAATTCGTACCCAGTCTCCGACCAGGACTTAAGCCGAACTTATCTTACTCACCTAAATTTAAATCGGTGTCAACACCAAAATAACAATCAGGTCACACTGCATCAACAGAAGTTCATTAAAATAAATGTGTTATTTGATAACAATGAAACTATGATAATTTTTTAATTTATATTAATCTTAAGTACGTCCTTTGATAAAAAGCCGAACACTCATTCATGTATGCCTCCATTTTGTATACGTGTATCTATTTCTGACAGTATTAGAAGTTAAAACTTCCGTAAATTGGAGCATGCACGTCTTTCCCAGATGCTACTTTACTGGACTAAATATTAACTCAACTGAAAGAAATTAACTCGTTTCATTTTGACTCGAAATATTACTTATGACTTCATTTAAAAATGCATTTTGATTATGGGAGCATTCTAAAATGTTCTAGCAGACCCAAAAATTAACTCGTTTCATTTTGACTCGAAATATTACTTATGACTTCATTTAAAAAATGCATTTTGATTATGGGAGCATTCTAAAATGTTCTAGCAGACCCAAAATATAATCATTGAATCAAAATTTCAAAAGCACATGCAAATGGTATGTTCAGGGCAGAAAAAGATAATTAATAAAATTATGTAATATCGAATTTAAGATAATCAATTTTATAAAAAATTTTTTATCAATCATCAAGATAAATCTGAAAACACTTACGATAAATACTTTAAAAATATAATATCCCATGATTACATGTCCCATTTAAAAGAAAAAATCCTATAAAATTCATCATAGTCAGAGTTCGAATCGTAAATACTTGAGAAATAAATAATTATCTTTCCATAAAATATATTCATTGCAGAAAAAAATAATTAACGAGGTTGGGTAACATAACCTCGGGCGACCGGCCCGGTCTTACGAAAAATTTCCACCAATTATCAGAGTAAATCGGGATACACTCGTGACGGACAATCCAAAAATCAACGTCCCAAGATTTATGTCCCATTTTAAAAAAAAAAATATTACAAAATATATCATCGGAGGCCATAGTACGTTCATTGCAAAAGGAATACATGAGATGTATCAACTCGTAATACTTGTCCAAACCTATTCCCATTAACATCACTATCATATCCAACTTGAACAAAACTATTCTGACACCTTAAATGAGGATTGTACTTATGATTTTTCATCATTGTTTGGTCAGAAAAAGTGAGAATATTAAGGGGGCGTTTGGTTTGGAAAATATTTTCTATTTTCTATTTTTCATTTTCTGTTTTCTATTTTCTGATCTAGTTTTCAGAAAACGGAAAATGCATTTGGTATGATATACTGTAACTTTATTTTCTAGAAAAGAAAACTAGAAAATGCGTTTGGTTTGTTATATTGAAAATTATAAATAAAATAATTTTTAAAAAAATAAAAATCGGTGCAACATTATAATTCTTTTTCGAAATAATATTTTTTTAATCAAAAATTTTATAAATATTTTTAAAATAAAAATCACTTTCATTCGGTAATTAGGAAGCAACCAAGTCCATATCTAAAAAGTCGCCTACTCAAAAAATAATGAATAAGGATACACTAAAGGTCAATGAGATAGGGGCTTTCTCAAAGCAATATCAGCATGCACATATACATTTCAGCTAAATCTTGATCATAAACAAAATAAGAATAGCAAACAAACTACTCTGTAGAATGAGCCACAACCCAGTGATGTTCCACTAGGCATACCTAGCTCGAATAAGCATGATTTTTTTGTTCAAACTTCAAATCCATCAAAGGAAAAGTATTTCAGTTTGGCATGGACAAGGCAATCAAATGCAAGTGATGTTTCTTTTGCATATGTCATTGAACTGCTGTGAAATTTCAAGTGTAACTAAAAATCAGATCTCAATTCAACCTCCTTTGCTAGAGATTTGTGTCAGAAAATGCTGCTTGATACAGATCCTCTATTTTTATTTTTATGAGGCAAAGGACCTTTTAGAACACAAGCAATTGCAGTTGAAACAACAGATAAGAATTTGACAAACATACTAAAACACAAGCAATTGCAGTGCTCCATGGAACATGAAATCTAATAGAAGAATGCCCAACTGAAACACAGAAAAACAAACAATTGTGTCCCAAATTCACTGCAAAGATACTTCATTACAAAAACAAAGGAAATAAAAACTATTGGCTAGGGATATTCCTGTACCTTTCAAATTACTATAGTATAACAAGAGAGTTATAGGTTTCTTATTTACAACACATAGATACATGACCTACAAGATATCACTGTGGATGTACAAGTCAATTTCAGTATGGTATGATACCCTTCTCTCATCCTTTTCTTCCAATAATCATCTCGATTTCAGAAAGTCTGCATTATAACATCATCCTATTTGGTATGCTACGGTCCCCATAATATGCATTGACAAACTTATTTGATGCCCATCATACTCTGGAACTCCAGAGTAGGAACATTTTCCTCTAGGTATGCTTCTTGAGCTTCATCATGCTGCACAAGGAGATGAAGAAAGAAACAGGAGTTTGCTGCAGAAATAATATCAGTGATGTGCAGAAATAATATCGGATGTGCAGAAACAATATCAGTGTTATATTATATGCAGAAACATCCCACAGCTTGTAATATCACAGCTTGTAACAAAAACAATATCAGAGATGATGTGCAGAAACATATCAGAGATGTAAATAATATCAGAGATGATGTGCAAAAACATAGAATTTTCCAAACAAAAACAAGTTAAACAATCATTCATAAGAAAATCCATCCCACAGCTTGTAACAAAAACCTTCCAAAGACAACCAAAATTCAAAAACAAAAACAATCATTCATAACAAAATCAAGAGCCACAAAATGCTAAACCAAACATTAACTAATTACGGATGATGCTCGACATAATCATTCCACATATGACTTGCAATTTCATCACGTATGCGTCCCATCTGAGCTGTTTGGCTTGGATCAATTGGAATCGGCTCTTGATTATCAAAATCATCTTCAACTCCAGACATGAGCATATCATCAGAAGAGTATTCCATAAACAAATTATCCATTGCATGATGCCGACGTATGAAATTATGCACCGCACAACATGCAACTGGAATTAATCTTTGCCTAGTAATTGGATAGTTGGGCATATCTTTCAAAATTCGAAACCTTGCTTTGAGTACTCCAATGCATCGCTCTATAATATTACGACATGTGCTATGCCTATAATTGAATAACTCCTCCTTCCCTCTTGGTCTGCCTTGGCGCCGATAATCTCTCAAGTGATAGCGTCGACCTCGATATGGAGCGAGAAACCCCGGCATATTTGGGTAACCAGAATCAACCAGATAAAATTGATCTGTGAAAATATTCCCATATTAATAATCTAAAAAACAAAAAAAAATGAATATACATATAGAGTTTTTTTATTACTTACCACCGCAAGGCTTAGGAAAATTATTTTCATGCCTTGTCAGTGCGTCTATGAAAACTCTAGAATCATTTGCGGTCCCCTCCCAGCCCGTATACACAAATGTAAAAAGCATATCGAAGTCGCATGCAAGCATCACGTTTTGTGTAACAATCACCTTTCTACCACGAAAAGATGTCTGAATTGATGTCGGTGCCCATGCCGATACGTGAGTCCCATCGATAGCTCCAAGACAATTCTAAAATTACACAACGTCTTAGTAAGAATATATTATTTATGTAAATTGACACAATAGGGTACAATACGTACCTTAAAATACGGAAACCACTTGTGATTGTTCAATATGCGAGGATGGACACCATTGGCTTCATATGGTCGAATTATATATGTGCCCAATGTACAAACAGCTCGTAAAACTCGCTTGAACCACTTGCTACAAGTGTACAATGAATGTTGAAATTGATCGGCACATATTCGATGTCGTGTGTTGTGCCCGATGATTAGTAAAAACATAGCAACACCTTCTTCAACTGTAACTTTCTTTCCATCTTCCAATAGATTCATTTCTTTTAATGTCCTACAAAAATTCACAAACACATGTTTTGACATACGGAAATTGTCAAAGCAAACTTGGGGGTGCCCATCAAGTATTTCTTGAATATACATCCTCCCAGTAAGAGATGAAGTCCGACACGGCATCCGATCAATATATCCAAGAAATGGAGTCATGTCATGAAAAAAATCATTTGCGAGACCCAAAACTATAAGTAAATTATTATCCGGGCCTAACTCATCATATTCTTCATCAGAGCTTGACATGATCTGCGACACAATGATATTAAAATCAACACACATGCATAAAATTAATTATAGATTTATCTCAACACACAGATTTCAAAATATCAAACATGTCTTAAACATAGTCTTCAACATTAAATTTCAAAGCATAGTCTTCAACATTAAATTTCAAATACCAAACATGGCTTAAATATTCAAGTCACAAAATCAAACAAACACCAATAATGAAATAGTCTTCATCTAGGTAATAGAAGAAATCCCCATGAACTTGTCAACATATAACCCTACACACGATCAAGATTGAGGCAAACCAACCATTCAGCCCTTCTATTTGATGGAATTTTCAGGAAAATTTCTCGTAGACCAGGCTTAAGGAAAGCTTCTGTAGCTTTTGTGTACACTTGGGTAGATAAATTATCCATCTCATTTAAAATTTGCATGCACTTGTCTATAGAGTAAGGATCATTGAACACGCTAGTTTCAGAAGAGCCGGAAATATCTTGTTCACGTTCTAACTTAGCAGCCCTCAAATCCAGGTATTTTTGCCTAGCAATAGATTCTTCACTCAGTTGTTGCAAGGTATTACTCCACTTGTCCATACAAGCCTCATATTTATCAGTTTTTGAAAGTTTAGGATCTTTACGTCGATGACTATAGGATGATTCTGTAGTACGACGCCTCCGATTATTAAGTTCTCCTCCAACATCCTCATTCTCGTCATCAACAACTTCGACATATGAGTTAACACCTCTATTAATGAATGCATCTTCGAGCTCTCTCTCTTCATCAGATGTGGGAGGCAATTGAGTAGATGCCCTATGCATATCACCTGTTGCAGTTGTCCCACTGAAAACTTCACTAAGAATGTGGAAATGATCACAACCTTCCTTTCGTATTGACTTGTACTCTTTTTTATTTTTCTGTACAATTGATTACAAAAGTTAGCATTTGATTAAATACAAACATATAATAAAAATATATATTTGAATGGATAAAAATATTTACCACATAAAATTCTGCCCATACTTCCTCTGGAGCATTCACTTTACCGGTGTCTGGATCCATTGTAACACCAGTATGTGCAAGCAATGCAGCAAAAAGTCGATGTCTAGTGCGTAGACGATTCCATTTACCTTTGAGCCTCTCTACACCATAATTCTTCTTTGTAATTAGGTATAATTCTTTGTTGATCTCGTCCCAAACCGTATTAGTGAAGGTAGATGTTTGTAACTTGTTTTGCTTCACTTTTTCATAAATGATCTCCACAAACATGGCAACATTAGCCTTTGGCCACTCATATTTCTCCATTTCGACACTTGGACTATGCCCTCCCATACTGTATTCTCTAAAAAATTACCTTAATATTTAGGGAATTTTAATGTAATTCAAGAGTAAACAAACCATACAAAAATACAAAAATATTGTCAATGTAAATTACAAAAAAAAAACTGTGAAAGAGGAGGTAGGGTGATGGATACCGTTTGAGTGAACGACACTGGCGAGGAGGGAATGAAACACTGCTGAGCAATCGGCGAGCAACCTTCTGAGTGAAGCACCTGCGAAGAAGGGGCGAGTTAAAAGTTGATACATATTCTGATCAGTTGCAATTTGTTGGTAATAATAAGCATGCAAAAAAAAGACTATCTAAAGCATCCTTGGAATGGAATCAAAACATGACCACAGAAAGGTCTAGATATCATTGATAACTGATGCGTAAGTTCAGGTCTCGAAATGTATTGGAAATCAGGTCTCGAAATCATATGGAAACATGATTCTAACCGGCAGAAAAAAAATGTATTGGAAAGCTTTGAAATGTAGCCTATGCCTACTGCTCAGCTTTGAAGAAACTTAAAACTATAAATACATAAAATCAATATTGTTGGCAACCAAATAATGAAGCATTATACTGTTAATTTGATATTTTATGAAACCTACATAGTCCAGAAAACTCTAGTCATTTGCATTTTATCTTACCATATTCTATTATACTGAAAGTGCAACTAAAGAAAATGCAAAACCTGCCATATTCAACATTATAATACTAGATTATGCAGCCATTTAGTCCTACATTAGAGTTTCCTTCTGATTTGGGTAGAACCAAAATAGTGATTTATAGGGATTCCTTATCCATCAGGTTTTCCATCCTTTCTAAATTTTCCGGATAAATTGTAGTAAGGATGGAAGGTTTTAAAGTGCATCCTTTTCATAATCCACTTTTTCATTCAACTAAACAAACTCTTAATCTCACATCATATATTGTATAAACCCTTTTTTTCCATTCATAAGCACTCGTCTTTATTCAAGCCCTTGAGGCTTTCAAGGCCGTATGATTTTGTAACTATTCATGGGTTTTAAAATATCTACAACAGCAAAGGTGCATATGTGATGTCTGAATTGCATATTAATAAGATATACATGGGTAGAAGAGGCCACCTATGGTGGTGATTGATTGAATCTTTAACCAAATTGGATTTTCATCGCAAACACTGAAAAATCAAAGTGTGAAGGAGAATAAAGCTATCAATTTTCAAGAATCTTGGAACCACATGCTAATCAGGAACAATTTGCAAAAGACCGATCAATGAAAGAAGAAAAAGGAACTGCAAAATAACAAGCTCGTGAATAATATGTGTGAAATCGAACTTACCACGCAACGGGGCGACCTCCGCCGAATTGAATCAGATCTCAGCTCGCTCGATCTCACAATCACCCATCGCATCGAGTTGCAGGAGGAGGAGAAGAGGCGTGCAAAATGAAGGACCTAAAACGACAGAGATAGCGCAGGAGAAAGGGTTCGATAGGTCTGATGGAGGAGATGAAGCGGCGGCGATTTTTCCTTCCCTTTTTTTTCGATGAGGCTTCGAGGGTGCGAGCGGCGAGGGGCTAGGGCAGAGACTTTCAAGCGGCGAGCGACTCGACCGCATTTTCCACTTTTTCCACCGCGTTTTCCACTTTTCCACTGCCGCATTCTCCCTTCTCTAGAAAATGACAAAATGTCATTTTCTATTTTCTCAGAAAATGATCTCTCCTTTTCCAGAAAATGAGATTAGAAAATGACAAACCAAACAACATTTTCTAAAAAATGGAAAATGAAAATGGAAAATGGCTAAACCAAACACACCCTAAGCTTTGGTCAGAAACGAGAGAAGAGATATAATCATCAATAACAAGTAACAACATGGTGTTTGGAAATAAGAAAACCCACTCGTCTCTCCAATTCAGTTGGTAGTAGGAGAACTCTCATCCATAGGGTATGATTAGATAAAATAGGGGGAAAGGGACTAAAAAAATAAAAATAGGAGGTGATCCTGTCGCGGAGTGGGGTGGCAGTCCAACGGGCCGGACGGGTCTCCCGGGAGTCACGAGCGGATGAGGTGGCCGTTCGTCGGTGGCGCCTCACATCGCTCCTGCAAAACAGTGACCGTCAGCAAACCCGCCGGGGGAATCCCCGGTCAGGCACTCCGACGATCAAGTCAGCCCCGAGCATAGAGAAGCGGAAACTGAATGGAGATGAGGCAAGGGATGCGAGAACTCATGCGCGCGTACCTGGAGTAGGGAGAGTGCCAAGCTTATATGACGGGGGGGGGGGGGGTGACAACCCCTGTCCGCGTAGATGGGACTAGGTGTGATGGCTATCAGCCCGTATGGAGCACGGGGAAGCGGCGCGACATGGCGCGGGGTGCTCCGGCAGTGAGCAGTACAAGAGTACTGGAGGAGTGGGATGGCCGCATGGAGATGTCAGAGATAGGCAAGGCGTGAGGAACCCCACTGGCAAGGCTGTACCCCGGAAGTAAGGATGTGAGGAGATGTGTGGGCAGGACAGCCCGTTCCCTGAGCGCCGACTGGCAGGTCTGTGTGCTACGGCCTGAGTCGGGTAAAGACCAGGGAGCGTGGGCCGCCACGCGTCCGTCTGGTAGAGAGAGAGAGAGGGAGCGCGGGGTACGTCCTGGATCGGGGGTATCATGAGACTTGGCCTTGACCACGAGGCTGAACCTCGTTCAGGGTTGGGGCGAGGCGGTATGAACAACTAGGCCTTCTATGGAGTTAGCTGACTGAGAGTTGGGCCGGCTGCCCTCTTAGGTGGCCCAGTGGACCGTCTTTCTTCCTCTCCTGTGGAAGGTCCTAGGTGCGAAGCCCCGTTTGCTGATAGGGCGGTTGACCTGGGTGCCAGGCTTCCTTGGCGCCAGGCTGGCCTATGGGCCCGGCCTATGCCCCTACCTATAGGCAAGGCCAGGATCATAAGCGTCCCCTTCAAGTCTAGTCGAAGGAGGCGATGAGTCCGACTGACTGGACCATCTTCATTTCTTGAAAGCCTGGCACGCTGGAGGGACTTAACCTTGTCTAGGTGTTTTTCTGCTGGCCTGTCGAGGCTCAGGGAGCTCAGTCGGCTGATGAGACCACCTTGTCTTCTCTTTGAATACTGACGGTTCCGTATCTCGAAGCGGTTAAGAATCGCTGTCTACTCCTAGGGGGATCCCACGTGTCTCGTCCCCCTTCCTTCTCCTATCTCCGCGGCCTTTTCCCCGCTTTCCGAGGAACGAGGTTAAGTGCGAGGCTCCTGGCTTCTTGGGCCCCACTGGGCCGGCTCCTACGACTGCTACTGCCCGCCGTTTCTGCCATGGCCCGCTACTAGTGTGTTCTACCATCCTTTATAACTGCAAAAAATCTCTTCGTCTTTCACTCCAGCCGGTTACCTTCTTCCTTCCGACTAGGGTTGCGGCCATTCCCTGTTGTTTGCTGCTTTTCTTTGTTGTCCTTCTGCCTTTCTTTGCTCTTCCATGGCTTCTTTGTCCCATGATCCCCATCCTTGGTATGTCACGGCTAGGTCCATTCTGACCCGTGACGACCTCGAAGCCATCAGGGCGGAGTTTCATATTCCGCCGGATTACGACCTTCGGCTACCTTCTTCCTCGGACCAGCCAGCTGTCCCCCCGAGGTACTATATTACCGTTTCGCGGGACCACCTACGGGCGGGCCTGCGTTTCCCTATTCACCCCTTCATTGCCTCCGTGTGCCGCTACCTCCGTATAAACTTGTCCTAATTGACCCCCAACTCCCTCCGCCTCCTTTGCGGGTCTGCCATCCTCTTCTTGTTGTATCGCTGCTCCTCCCACACCGAACTTTTCCATCATTTCTTCTACTTAAAGAAACAGGAATACGGTGAGTTTGTTTTCCAAGCTCGCCCTGGGACTTCCTTCCTTTCCTCTCTCCCTTCAGCCAGCAGGGGTTGGAAGGAGAGGTTTTTCTTTATCCGTCCCGCGATTTTCCCGACCTGGCCCTCTAACTTTCGGCGGGATCTTCCCCAAATGCCTCCTCACCATACGGATCCCAAAAGTTCTCTCCCTTCGAGCACGCCCTCTCACTATTCAGGGAAAAACACTTTCCAATCGGACCGCTTTTGGCCGAGAACATCCTGTCAGCGTTTGGCCTGAGTCCAGCGCCCTTCATCCGCCCGGCTTCTTTAAGTAAGTGGTTTCTCCCTGTCATTTAACCCTTGTCCGTTTCATGACTTTTCCTTCCTGACCAGCTGAGATGATGTGCCCGGCTGCCCCCGAGCGGGGTTTCGGGTTGGGACATGCTGAGGAGATGGAGGAGTGCCTCCGAGCGGTGATAAGGGAGCAGCGGGCGCAAGCTGGGGAGCGGCGAGCTGTACAGGGGCAACGCTTAGCCCTGCTGGCCGAACAGGAAGCGTCTCTGTCCGGCTCTCCTTCCCCTGCTTCTTCTGCCGAAGGAGGGAAGACTCCACCGTCGGGTTCGGAGGATACCCGCCCTCTAAGTCGTTCCTTGCGACGGCCCGGGGGGGTTGGTTCCGCCTCTGCCCCGGCCGACCCTCTGGGGGCCTCTTCGAGTCGGCCTAGCAAAAGGCAGAGGGGTGAATCGTCGCCCGCCGTCCTTCCGGTGCTGCCTCTACTGCCTCCTTCCGCGGTGCTACCACTGGCATCGACGATGGTATCCCCGAGGGAGGTCTCCCCGCCGGGCCAGGAAGGTCCTGCCATCGAAGGTCTGCTGCATATGCTGCCACCCTCGCTATCTGACTGGCGTCTGAGCATGCGCCTACTGAGCGACACTGCCCCCATGCGGTCGAGGGACGTCTAGTTATATGGTCCAACCTCGGACAGATTCCTGGCTGGCTTGCGGACGAGCAGCTCGGTGAGCCCATCTGTAGGGGCGGATGACTTCATGGCTCTGGCTACCTAGGTAAGTGTCCCCTAGTTGGGGGGGGGGGGGCGTTCCTTATTCCTTCCGTGGCTGACCGGCCTGTTTCTTGCAGTCTTGGGCTCAGAGCTATAGCATGAGCGTGGCGATGCTGACTCACGCCAAGGCTCGGTGTCGCGCGGAGAGGCGCGTAGAAGACCTTGAAGCCCGGCTCCGCTATGCACAGCTAACTTCAAGTACTGATTCCTTGAATGGTTTGAGGGCAGAGGCGGTTGGCCTCCAAGATATGTTGCGTCAGGCCCAGGAGGAGCTGGAGATTGCCAAAGCTCAGATCGCCGCCGCCGCCGCCGAGGTAGTCCGGGCACAAGAGCGGGTAATACAGGTCGAACAGGCTCACCTCCGCGATCGCAAGCATAAGGGTGAGTTGCAAACAGAGCTCCTGAGGGCCAAGGCACACCTCCCCTGGGCCAACGAGGAGATTTTGTCCCTCTAAACGCAGCTAACGGCTGAGAAGCAAGAGGCTAACCGGCTCCGGAACCAACTTCAGGATCTGCGGGGCCTCCGTCCGGCTTGGGACGCGGCCCAGATCGAACTGGGGGAGCTTCGTGAGCAGCAGGCCTCCTGGGATGCCCTTCAACATGAGCTAGCGGGGCTGCGTGCTTACCGGGAGGCTGAAGCGAGTCGGTTAGAGGACTGAACGGGCCCAAATATACTAATTAAAGTTGTCACGAAATGTATGGGCTCATCAAATTTAAATATTTATAAATGAATGAATTGCTGGAAACCCTTTTTACAATCAAAAGTATGAAAATGTAATATAGGGGCCACAGGTCGTATTTTTCTCGGGGACTAGTTGACGTTGTCCGATTCAAGCTCGTATTTAGGTGTCGTTTGTGTTTTTTGGGTTTCAATTAAATCATGGGTTTGGATTGCAAATAGAAATGAAAATAGCAGCTAAAATGGAAAGGACTCAACTCGATGGACTTAAGCTAGATGATTGCAATTAATGGACCCTACCAATGAGGGGCTTTAATAACTAAAGCAGACTCACGAAATTTGAAAGCTTCACTGATAACAAATGTAGTCATTCAACCAAGTCGTGTTCAACTTCAGATATTACCATTCAACACCAACCGAATGTTAAGCAATCAAGTGCTGAAATTCACCCACAAGTGTGTTTAACTTGGTACTAAACAGTGCTGATTTTTGCTTGATACCAACAACAGGGAGACAAATTGAAATTTCCGGAAAGAAGTTACAATTCAGAAATACAATGGATGCAAAGAAACTGATTCCAACTTGACACAAACTTGGCACAATCTAATACTGAAATTCCACTTGAAACATTGTGCAGAATTTAATTTAGACTTGCTACCCAAGTGGATGAAGCTTAGGTGCCAAATTTAGATACGGGATGCCAATCTAATGCTGACCATTCAGATAAATGAAATACTGCCGCAATCAAGAATGGACTGATCAGTTCAGAAATGTTTCTGATGCCGAAACTGCTACAAGAGCAACTGAGCAGAAATTCAAAGAAGGGTTGAATGCAGAAATTCTGATGCAGAGACAATAATCAGTTCTACACAAATCGATTTCCAATTTCAGATCAGTTCTAGACAAATTGAATTCAGAAATTCAGAAGTAAAGTCGAAATGCAAACCAAAAACTGAAACGCAGCTCAAATCTGATACGCAATTTCAGAAACGGCACGCAACAGGTTTAGAAAACTGCAGAAATTTAACTATGCGAAGTAAACGAAAATTAACTCAATTGTTCACTAACAAACCAATAAATCTACTTACTTTGCAGAATCGAAACTAATTTAAACAGAAATATTCAAGTAAGCGAAACTAACAAATCTGAAACCAAGAACAGAAATTACAGAAACAGCAGTAAACGAAAATTACAGTTAATAAACGAAATTAACTAAAAAAATCTAAACATCGATCTCTTCCCGAGCTCCAGAACTCCTTGTTCGTCACGCAAGGGTGAGCATCGAACCCGCAAGCTCAACAAACCAATGGAAAACAGCCTCTATGAATCGATTTAACCCAACTTGGCTCAAAGCTGAAAACAGCAATCGATTAACTAAATCTCGCAATGTGGTATGGCGATGATGATTTGGGGATGTTCTGAGCTCAGCCGAGGACCCTCAAGCTAGCTCGGATGGATGTGAAATGGCAGAAAACGAGACCAAGCCAATCAACTCACAAATCTGACGAGACCCTCAATCATCTCTGTTTTTGGCCGAAATTGAGCTGGAATCCTCACTGAGAACCCTTTCCAATGATCTAGAACTGGATCAAGGATCGAAATCGATGTGGTCACGCCCTCTGTTGAAGAAAATTGCAATAGAATTGAAAAACTGATGAAGAACGCGAAGAACTGCGGAAGCTACGGCGAGGACGCGACCAGGATGAGCTGCGCTGATTTTTTGATTAAATAGAAACAAATGGACGGCTCAGATTAATCGGAGGAGATCCAACGGTAGATCTTGGTCTGATTGGAGCCAAACTTTTATGATGATGATCTGGGGTCAGGATCTGCCTTGTGGTAGCTCGGATCCTCCAGATGTGCAACGGATGGTCCAGATCAACTCTATCTGTGATTGGACGCTCTAGAGCCCTCCTTGCTTGATCCAACGGTTGATCTAGCTCTGATTGGGATGAAACCTTCAGATCTTGATCATAGAGCTTGATCAACCCTAACCCTAGCTCGGATTGCTTCAGATCGTCCCGGATGGCTCAGATCTAACCGCTCTTGAATCGGACGGCCCGGATTGATCATAGGCTTGATAATTCGATCCGGTTCACATCCGACTCAGGTTTGACCCAGTATACCCTAGGTCCAGGATCCTTTCATGCCTACAAAAATATATCAGAAAATTAGTGGCCAAATAATCCAAAAATATGTAATTTTGCAATTAAGTCCAAAATAATAGAAAATCCTAAAACCTAGGGTAAAATCACAATTAAACAATAAAAACATGGATCAAACATGGATTTTAGCACTTAAAATAATCAATAAAATGGTGCTTATCAACTCCCCCACACTTAACCTTGAGCGTCTCGCGAAACAACTAAATAAGTATCCCTTAGGCTCTCTTAAGCATAATTAGAAGCAAATGAAAAGATATTACCTAAGATTGTCAATTCTCATAAATCTAAGCTCTATGGATTAGTATCTTGTCCTTAAATCAACAACTTAGCCTTTTCATCAATCATGAGTCATTGGGATGAATTTAAATCACTAGCCTTTCAAGGGAAGTTTTGGTGGCTCTCTCCTTAAATTCTAACTTGATGATGGAAGTGGAGCTCACTCTTACACACATGTTTCTTGCACTACCATAAGCTTGCTTATTATCTACTCTCCACCATTATTCATGATTAGGATCAACAACTATAAAAACAAAGGAAAACATGAAAAATGGTGAGAAATGAAATAAAGACTAAGAAAATAGAAAATTTTGATGGAGTGGAAGACTTGGTTGTTTAAAAATGTTTCTAATGTGCCTTGCCCCTCTTATCAGTCCTCTAGTGATATCAAAAGTATGGTGGAGTAAATCTTGAGTAAATTCCTTTGACTTGGATGAAAAACCTTTCTTTGACTTCAATGTGCCAACTCTTCCCTAATGCGTGCCAATTTTTTCTTTCATCTTCTTTCATCAAATCTTTTTCTCTCTCTTTCTTTCTCTCTAGTGGAGCTCAGAATGTATTGATACAAGGCTGTAATTTGGATGAGAAAACTCCAATGAATTCAAGGTGCCGAAACTCCAAATGTATGTGCCATTTTTCTTCTCCTTTGTTTCTATCTTCTTTTCTTTCTCTGCTTTTATGGTCAGCTGCCACTTCTATTCTTGGTTTCCATTTTGCTCAATCTTATTGTGCTCATGCTTCCCAAATCTTTGTTCAGAACTTGCCTCCACTCAAACCTGCCGTGAGCTTCAAATGCATGCTCTAGGGAAACCAATTCATCCCTTAGTTGAGAAAAACTGCATTCTTCTCATTTCTTTTTATCTTGCCGAATGATCAACAGCCCTTCACAGAATGTTTACAGCACTTTGCAGCTTGTTTTGACTTCAGCTTGTATCATTTATCAGCTCCAAGATGCACCACTCGGCAGCAATTTTCTGCACTTCACAGAAATTTCTTCTGTTCTCTGTTTTTGGCACAATTCCTTTGTTTCTGCTCAGATTTCCTGAATTTTCTCTTGGCACAGCAGTTGTATCATTTCAGCAGCTCAAAGTTGAAGTATCTCAGCTTCAATTCAGATTGTATCCAGCTGGAATTCAGCTTGTGTTCAGCTGGAATTCAGCTTGTTTCATTTCAGTAATCTGCACAGAATTAGACTTTTCTTCCTCAGTTTTTGGCACAGATTTACTCTGCATTGATCTCATATTTTTCCAGCTGCAGTTCTTCATACATCAGCTCTGAAATTCAGCTTCAATTCAGCATTTGGCAGCAATTTAAATTCCAGGATTTTGGATTTCGGCCATGGCACAATTGTCTTCAAATGTGATACACTGATTTTTTTCTTTTCTTTTTGGCATGGCATAGATTTTCAAATTTTTCCATTGATTACCACTTGAATCTTCAAAGTGTAGTAAAGAATCTAAATCTCCAATTGCTTCCACCTCTCTTGCTCATTCTTGGCACCAAACTCACTCACTTGGCACATGAATTTTTTTTTTTTTTCGAGTTGAAATGCATCCAAAACTTTTTCACTCCCCCACACTTAAATCTTTGTCCGTCTCGGGCAAAATAACATTAGAAACAAATCAAACAACAAGTCCAAAGAAAAGTGAGGGTAAGAGTAAGAAATAAGTAGAGAAAAAATGGAATAAACATGAATATTGCTAAAAATTGATGTGGAAAGGAAAACAAATGGATTAGTCTCTATAGATGTGATCCAATCATTGAAATATGGTTTTGAAAGAACCTAAGCAAGTTCTAGAGCCAATGTCATATGTGTATCACAAAGGTAAGGCTAATTCTCACTAGGTCAAAATAATTCATCCCAAGTCCTCAATTAAGAATCTAAAACCAAGTAGTACTCAAGCATCCAAGAATTCATCCATTAGCTCAAACCCTAAGTTTTGACAACCAAATTTAATTTGTTTTCAGAAGACTCTAACATGCCATGGAGAATACCTAAAGGGATACTTTTATTTCTACTCATGCAAGAAAAAGTGACAAAAGAAATAACATGTATTTATTTACAAGGACTCAGTTCAAAGGAAAATTCTAATTCTAGGAAGCATGAAAATGAAAAAAAAAATGAAATAAAAGAAAATACAAAAAGAAACAAACTCCCCTTTATTCTGGTGGACGGAGTCTATCCAGAAGTAGCCTCCATCTTGGTAGTGGAGGAGTCTGGGTGGCTGGAAATGTTGAAACTCCCCCACACTTGAATTTCACAATATTTTGCTCGGGTGGCCTCAGGCGATTCAGGTTCAAGAGCCATTCAAGGGATGGAGTGCTTTTAATTAAAGTCAGATCATCTCCTCCTGCTTGATGCCCTTCAGAAGTCCTTCCAGGAGGCTGGAGTCTGTTCAGTTGGAGTACCCACTCCTGAAGTCTTCTGGACCCTGCAAAACAATGTAATACCTCTCTCAAGTGTTCAGGGTCAGAAAGAAATGAAATAATATCAGTTTCTGCATAAAATGAATCCAAAACTGCATCATGTACAATTAAATCAAATTCTGGTGCCTCAATAAAATTTTCAAAATCATTTTCTACAAAATTCGCATCCAGGAGCTCATCACAAATAAAGAAATCAAGTTCTGGCACATCAATAGAAATTTCACAATTATTTTCAATCAAGGGTGTATCAAGTAATGTGTCACAGCCAATCAAATCAATATCAGGTATCTCCATAAGTCTTTCACATTCATTTTCAGCATATGAAATAGCAAGAGATTCATCAAAATAAATAACATCAATTTCAGGCACTTCTAAAAAATTTTCACTATCCATATCCACAAAAGATGTATCAAAAGATTCATCATAGAAAACAACATCAATTATGGGTGCCTCTAAAATTATTTCACCACCCCTATCTACAAGAGATGTATCAAGTAATGCAGTATGATCAATGAAATCAATATTTGGTACCTCTATTGGATTTTCACAAACAATTTCTACACAAGGTATATCAATAAAATCATCAGAGTCAATAGAATCATCCCTAGGTACCTCACTGTATTTTTCTGAACAAAGAGGAGAAATACTTACCTGAGCGTGCTGGATAATACCTGAAGGGTCTATAATAGTAGCTGTATCTGTGGTCTCCTCCTGGTTATGTTCAAGCTCCTCATCAGCCTCAGGCTCTGGTGGACAATCAACTGGTGATCCTTGGGTGCTTGCTTCCACCAAGCAAGTCCCTACACTTTCTGGTTCATTCTCTAAATCTTGTGGTGGTCCCTGGGGCTTAGTGCAGTCCCCTACACCTATGAAATCATCTCCTATGCAAGTTTCCTCTGTGATATCTGCAACAACAACATTAGAAAAATTAGGACCATCCATAATATTATCATCAGAACATAAAAGTCTAGAATGGTCCTGTGGAGCTTCAGTATCTTCTTCTGGAGCTGGAAAATTTGAAAATGAATTTTGAGTAGGAATCTCCGGAGGGATGCATGCTCTAGGTGCCCAGACTTTGATGAGTACGTCATCTTCTTCTTCTATCAAATTTGCAAGATTACTTGAAGAAGGACTTGGCCATGCGCTAGGGTCACCTTGAACTGATATAAATCCAACTCCAGGGGATTGTTCTGATTTTTGGGCTTGCTTTTGTTTCTCTTGTTGATGATATAGTAAAACTTGTTGAACTATCTCCTCCACCCTTTGTTGTTGCATAACTTGTTGCAACATTTCCTCGACCTTCTGTTGGAGCACATTTCCTGCACTAGAACTCCCATAGCCTCCTTGGTTAGCATAGCTCCTTGATTGACCTTGAAAGGATGAAGTAGGCTGAAAATTTTGAGCTTGCTGATTTGGTTGAAAACATGGATGTTGGGGCTGATTAAAGGGCTGATATTCTTGGAAACTTTGCTGGGAAATGTAGCCTTGAAAGTTCTGATTTTGGTCTGGAAAATTAGGTGCCGAAGGCTGAAAATTCTGCCCTTGAAACCCTTGATTATAGGGCTGTGAAAACTGGTTCAAGGGCTGTGTAGGCTGATAAAATGGCTGGTTTTGCGCTGGAAAAACTGGGAATGATTGAAAATTTTGCTGCCCTTGATTGTATTGCTGGAATTGAGGTTCAAAATGCTGAAATGGTTGCTGAAAATTGGGCTGAAATTGCTGAAAACTGGGCTGAAAATTCTGGAAAATTGGCTGCCCGTTCTGAAAATTCTGTAAATTCTGGAAATTGCTGGAATTTGGCTGAAATTGTTGGAAATCTTGTTGTGGTGGCTCGAATTGTTGAAATGGTGGCTGAAACTGAAAGTTTGGTTGCTGAAAATTAGGATAGGGCTGCTGAAATTGATCATTCGGGTGCTGAAAATTCAAATGGGGCTGCTGGAAATCAAAATATGGCTGCTGGAATTCTTGGAGTGGCTGAAGTTGTTGTTGAGGTGGCTGAAATGTAGGCTAAAGTAGCTTCTGGGAAGTAGATGACTGAGCTTTACGTTCTAGTTGGTAGTCCAACCCCTTTAACACATTTTAAAACTCCTCCAATGCCTCTTCTATCTCTTTTGACTCCATTTTGAATTTGCAGCCCTGTCACAAAACAAACAAGAAAAATGGCAGCAACCGTATATGAAAGATATAGCAAAATGAAATAGAACCCAGTGATATGTCCAAAAGTATACAAGCAAAAATCAAACAAATCAACTAGTTGCTTCCCCGGCAACGGCGCCAAAAATTTGAACGGGCCCAAATATACTAATTAAAGTTGTCACGAAATGTATGGGCTCATCAAATTTAAATATTTATAAATGAATGAATTGCTGGAAACCCTTTTTACAATCAAAAGTATGAAAATGTAATATAGGGGCCACAGGTCGTATTTTTCTCGGGGACTAGTTGACGTTGTCCGATTCAAGCTCGTATTTAGGTGTCGTTTGTGTTTTTTGGGTTTCAATTAAATCATGGGTTTGGATTGCAAATAGAAATGAAAATAGCAGCTAAAATGGAAAGGACTCAACTCGATGGACTTAAGCTAGATGATTGCAATTAATGGACCCTACCAATGAGGGGCTTTAATAACTAAAGCAGACTCACGAAATTTGAAAGCTTCACTGATAACAAATGTAGTCATTCAACCAAGTCGTGTTCAACTTCAGATATTACCATTCAACACCAACCGAATGTTAAGCAATCAAGTGCTGAAATTCACCCACAAGTGTGTTTAACTTGGTACTAAACAGTGCTGATTTTTGCTTGATACCAACAACAGGGAGACAAATTGAAATTTCCGGAAAGAAGTTACAATTCAGAAATACAATGGATGCAAAGAAACTGATTCCAACTTGACACAAACTTGGCACAATCTAATACTGAAATTCCACTTGAAACATTGTGCAGAATTTAATTTAGACTTGCTACCCAAGTGGATGAAGCTTAGGTGCCAAATTTAGATACGGGATGCCAATCTAATGCTGACCATTCAGATAAATGAAACACTGCCGCAATCAAGAATGGACTGATCAGTTCAGAAATGTTTCTGATGCCGAAACTGCTACAAGAGCAACTGAGCAGAAATTCAAAGAAGGGTTGAATGCAGAAATTCTGATGCAGAGACAATAATCAGTTCTACACAAATCGATTTCCAATTTCAGATCAGTTCTAGACAAATTGAATTCAGAAATTCAGAAGTAAAGTCGAAATGCAAACCAAAAACTGAAACGCAGCTCAAATCTGATACGCAATTTCAGAAACGGCACGCAACAGGTTTAGAAAACTGCAGAAATTTAACTATGCGAAGTAAACGAAAATTAACTCAATTGTTCACTAACAAACCAATAAATCTACTTACTTTGCAGAATCGAAACTAATTTAAACAGAAATATTCAAGTAAGCGAAACTAACAAATCTGAAACCAAGAACAGAAATTACAGAAACAGCAGTAAACGAAAATTACAGCTAATAAACGAAATTAACTAAAAAAATCTAAACATCGATCTCTTCCCGAGCTCCAGAACTCCTTGTTCGTCACGCAAGGGTGAGCATCGAACCCGCAAGCTCAACAAACCAATGGAAAACAGCCTCTATGAATCGATTTAACCCAACTTGGCTCAAAGCTGAAAACAGCAATCGATTAACTAAATCTCGCAATGTGGTATGGCGATGATGATTTGGGGATGTTCTGAGCTCAGCCGAGGACCCTCAAGCTAGCTCGGATGGATGTGAAATGGCAGAAAACGAGACCAAGCCAATCAACTCACAAATCTGACGAGACCCTCAATCATCTCTGTTTTTGGCCGAAATTGAGCTGGAATCCTCACTGAGAACCCTTTCCAATGATCTAGAACTGGATCAAGGATCGAAATCGATGTGGTCACGCCCTCTGTTGAAGAAAATTGCAATAGAATTGAAAAACTGATGAAGAACGCGAAGAACTGCGGAAGCTACGGCGAGGACGCGACCAGGATGAGCTGCGCTGATTTTTTGATTAAATAGAAACAAATGGACGGCTCAGATTAATCGGAGGAGATCCAACGGTAGATCTTGGTCTGATTGGAGCCAAACTTTTATGATGATGATCTGGGGTCAGGATCTGCCTTGTGGTAGCTCGGATCCTCCAGATGTGCAACGGATGGTCCAGATCAACTCTATCTGTGATTGGACGCTCTAGAGCCCTCCTTGCTTGATCCAACGGTTGATCTAGCTCTGATTGGGATGAAACCTTCAGATCTTGATCATAGAGCTTGATCAACCCTAACCCTAGCTCGGATTGCTTCAGATCGTCCCGGATGGCTCAGATCTAACCGCTCTTGAATCGGACGGCCCGGATTGATCATAGGCTTGATAATTCGATCCGGTTCACATCCGACTCAGGTTTGACCCAGTATACCCTAGGTCCAGGATCCTTTCATGCCTACAAAAATATATCAGAAAATTAGTGGCCAAATAATCCAAAAATATGTAATTTTGCAATTAAGTCCAAAATAATAGAAAATCCTAAAACCTAGGGTAAAATCACAATTAAACAATAAAAACATGGATCAAACATGGATTTTAGCACTTAAAATAATCAATAAAATGGTGCTTATCAAGGACCATCGCCTGACGTGCTTAAACGATCCAACTCATGCGGCCGAGATTGCCCGAAGGTTTTTGGATGTGATGGAGCAGTATGGGCTCAACATAATTCGCCAGCTCAGGCTCGGTGGGTTTCTATCCCCAGATTTCTCTTCCAACGCAGTTTCGCTCCCTGATTTGTGCAAGGACCTGCCCTCTGTGTCTGACCAACCTTTCAAATGAAGCTAGTGTTTCTGCGCCTTCTGTTTCCTTGTACGCGAGGGGTTTTCTGCCCTGATTTTTGTAAGGTGCCCACGCCCTTGAATGTGATGCTCCCTCTTTTTTCTTCAGTATTACTTTCTTTCAACCCTGGGGGGTACAGGGGCAAACCATGTGCCGCCCTTATTGACGAGCGAGATCCTACTCCGCGGGCCAGATGTCCCCCTGGCTTAGTGTTTGTCTGTAAAGGTCTCCGGCCTTTGGGGGGAGGTGCTTGAGACCCGGGCTGGTGTCTCAGCGTGAGGAACTGATCCCTTAACCGGCACTGGTGGCGGAGAGTCCTAGAGGTAGGTGGCCCACGGGAGTCTCGGCTTCCCGGCCGAGGGAGACCCGGGGAGCGTGGGTCGCCATGCGTCCACTCAGGGCTCGGGCTGAGTACTTAGCGGGAGCTGACTCGTGATGAATATGGCCTCCTGGCCGAGCAGGACCTGAGGAGCGTGGGTCGCCACGCGTCCGCTCGGGGTTCGGGCCAGGGAATTTGCGGGAGCTGGCCCGTGATGAATTATGGCCTCCTGGCCGAGCGGGACCCGAGGAGCGTGGGTCGCCACGCGTCCGTTCGAGGCTCGGGCCAGGGGATTTACGGGAGCTGGCCCGTGATGAATTATGGCCTCCTGGCCGAGCGGGACCCGATGGGTGTGGGTCGCCACGCGTCCGCTCGGGGCTCGGGCCAGGGGATTTGCGGGAGCTGGCCCGTGACGAATTATGGCCTCCTGGCCGAGCGGGACCCGAGGAGCGTGGGTCGCCACGCGTCCATTCGGGGCTCGGGCCAGGGGATTTGCGGGAGCTGGCCCGTGATGAATTATGGCCTCCTGGCCGAGCGGGACCCGAGGAGCGTGGGACGCCACGCGTCCGTTCGGGGCTCGGGCCAGGGGATTTGCGGGAGCTGGCCCGTGATGAATTATGGCCTCCTGGCTGAGCGGGACCCGAGGGGCGTGGGTCGCCACGCGTCCGCTCAGGGCTCGGGCCAGGGGATTTGCGGGAGCTGGCCCGTGACGAATTATGGCCTCCTGGCCGAGCGGGACCAAGCTAACGATCATCCCCTATATCCTTTGGGGCATCTGATCCACTTAGGGCCACGTGTCCTGCGACTGCGAGCCCCTCGGACATCGGCGCCTTGCTTTCCTGTCTTGGGCAACAAACCGGTACTTCGCTGTCTCTTCGTACTTCCTACCCCTGCCTTTTTGCCCGTCCGTAGGATCAACTGTCATCCATGGTTTCCCGTCCAACGACCGTGATTAATGGCCATGTTCTTTATATAGACTTCGGCAGTTGCTGCCCTTGTCTCTCCTTCTTCTTCACTTGCCTTTTTCCTCTTCTTCCCCATTGTTCCTCCTGGTGCCCTAGCGCCTTTCCCAGAATGATGCGGGGCTTCATCATGAAGGAGGCCCAAGAGAGGTCGGCTAGATATAAGGTGGCGATGGCCGCCCTGCTTTCGGAGCCTATCCCTGTCCCCTCTAGTGCTGTTCCGTCAGTCACCCCGGCGTCTCCTTCTCCGGCGGCAAACCTTGCCGCCGCCCTACCCACGGTGGAGGCGGTGGATTCTGATATTGAGATTTTGCCCTCAGATCCTTTCGCCAGGGAGCCGGAGCCTCTACTGGACCATTCCCGTACCGGCTCATCTCCCTCTGGTGTTGCTTCTGCCCCTCCTCAGGAGGTTCCCTCCCCTTCTGTTGCAACGAGCTTGCCCTCTCCGTTGGTTACGGTGTCGGTGGTACAGGTACCCCTTGATATTGGGGATATCCAGCTTGCTCCCCTTTCACCTCCACTTGTCTCTCCTCCTGATCCGATGAACCAGCCTTGCCCCGTCCTCCCGCCTGGAGCTCCGACCTCCCGAGTGCCTACGTCACTTGCCCCTGTTGACTTAACCCCGGGCCTTGATCATCCCTCCGTTCCCCCGGCTTCTGTAAGCTTAGCGGGCGGGGCGTCCGGTACCCCCTCTTCCTTCCCTCCTGGCCAGATCCCGGATTTCCGCCCAATCCATCTGGTCCTTCCTTCGCGGGCGGATCCTTCTGCTGCTTTCGATATTTCGGATCCCGAACCGCTAGGTTCGGCTAGGGTGGTTCACTTGCACGCTCCCATGAGTGACCACGTATACCAAGGCCTTCGGTCCTTCGACTGCCCAGACCCGATCAACCGTGTTGATGGCTTAGTCGCGGACGCTTGTCGGGTACGTTTGTCCATTAGCCCTCGTTCGTTTGGTTTTCTCGAATTAACCCCCAGTCTCTTTTGTAGTTGACCGGGGCCCTGTATGATATGGGTGTTTCCTTTGCCACCCAGAACCGATCTCTTCGTCAGGCGGAGTCCCGTCGGGAGGCGCTGGAGACCCAGCTTCGCTGTGCCGGGCCCCCGCTAAATGACGGAGCCTGGGGTGCATTGCGCTCTGAGAATGCGGCCTTACGAGGACAAGCTGCTCAGGCTGAGGCGCAGCTTCGAGATCTTCTGACAGGGCTGAGCGCAGCTCGAGCCTCTGAGGCTCAACTGCGTCAACAGCTGGCTTATTTGGAGCGGAGCAAACACCAAGCTCGGACTCGGGAGTTCAGAGCAAACGCTGAGCTGGTCTAGGCTCAGGCAGATCTTCTGGAGGCCAACCAATCGGCTGCTACGCTCCTCACCGTTCTGAAGGCCAAGGAGGCGGAGCTGGCCACTTGCAAAAACGACCTTGCGCGGACGCGCGAGTGTCACGAGACTCAGGAGACCATGGGCTCGACGAGGTGACAATCGGAGCTTCGTCGCCGTCCTTGGTGCCTACTTCGTAGGCGTAGGTCTTGTAATTGTAGGTCTGTCTTCCCCCTATTTTGTGATGTAGGCGAGGGCCACCTAGTTTGTTAAGGATGTTGCTTTTCTCTTTTGCCCCTTCTCCCTTCTTTTGCTTTTGTTTTCATTCGTGGCGATTGACAAGTCGATGACGGGACTAGCCGCCTCTTTTCTACAGGGAAAACAACATCTCCTGGGTTGAGGCTGTGGTTTTTCATCCGCTTGGGCTTTTACACGCGGATACTCTTGGCCATAACTTGCGGGGCTTGGCCGTTCGTGGGCGACCCGTGAGCTTAGGATGGTGCGCCGGGCAAGGGCCATATCCCCTGATTGAGGGTTGAATCAGTGGTTAATTAAGAGGGGAGCACAAATGTGCTTGCTTAGAGCCTCTGACCTCGACAACTAGTGCGACCGGACTCAGGAATTGACTTGGGAAGGTATCCCAAGGGCGCGGCTCCTCTGTCAAGGAGCGCGTAGGGACCCTTCGGAGGAGGGGCTTGCATAGAGCAAGAAGGAGACCACTCGGTCAGGTGACCCCTTAGGCTGCATAGATTGTCCTGCCTCTGCCCGAGCCGCTCCGAGGGGAGGGCTTGCGTGGAGTCAGAGGGAGGCCTCTCGGTCGGGTGACCCCTCGGGCTGCATAGATCATCATGTGTCTGCCCGAGAGCCGATCCGAGGGGAGGGCTTGCGTGGAGCAAGAAGGAGGCCGCTCGGTCGGGTGACCCCTCGGGCTGCATGGATCATCATGCGTCTGCCCGAAAGCCGATCCGAGGGGAGGGCTTGCGTGGAGCAAGAAGGAGGCCGCTCGGTCGGGTGACCCCTCGGGCTGCATGGATCATCATGCGTCTGCCCGAGAGCTGATCCGAGGGGAGGGCTTGCGTGGAGCAAGAGGGAGGCCGCTCGGTGGTGACCCCTCGGGCTGACGTTTCCTCGTCGAGGCTGCCCGGTCGAGGGCATCCCAGGGAGCATGGGCCGTCACGCGCCGTCTGAGAGCCTCGCCGAGGCTTCCCGGTCGATGGCATCCCAGGGAGCGCGGGCCGCCATGCGCCGTCTGAGAGCCTCGCCGAGGCTTCCCGGTAGAGGGCATCCCAGGGAGCGTGGGCTGCCACGCGCCGCCTGAGAGCCTTGCCGAGGCTTCCCGGTAGAGGGCATCTCAGGGAGCGTGGGCCGCCACGCACCGCCTGAGAGCCTCGCCGAGGCTTCTCGGTCGAGGGCATCTCAGGGAGCGTGGGCCGCCACGTGCCGCCTGAGAGCCTCGCCGAGGCTTCCCGGTTGAGGGCATCTCAGGGAGCGTGGGCCGCCACGTGCCGCCTGAGAGCCTCGTCGAGGCTTCTCGGTCGAGGGCATCTCAGGGAGCGTGGGCCGCCACGCGCCGCCTGAGAGCCTCGCCGAGGCTTCCCGGTCGAGGGCATCTCAGGGAGCGTGGCCCGCTACACGCCGCCTGAGAGCCTCGCTGAGGCTTCCCGGTCGAGGGCATCTCAGGGAGCGTGGGCCGCCACGCGCCACCTGAGAGCCTCACCGAGGCTTCCCGATCGAGGGCATCTCAGGGAGCGTGGGCCGCCACGCGCCGCCTGAGATCCTCGCCGAGGCTTCCCGGTCGAGGGCATCCCAGGGAGCGTGGGCCGCCACGCGCCGTCTGAGAGCCTCGCTGAGGCTTCCTGGTCGAGGGCATCTCAGGGAGTGTGGGGCCGCCACGCGCCGCCTGAGAGCCTCGCCGAGGCTTCCCGGTCGAGGGCATCTTAGGGACCGTGGGCCGCCACGCGCCGCCTGAGAGCCTCGCCGAGGCTTCCCGGTCGAGGGCATCTCAGGGAGCGTGGGCCGCCACGCGCCGCCTGAGATCCTCGCCGAGGCTTCCCGGTCGAGGGCATCCCAGGGAGCGTGGGCCGCCACGCGCCGCCTAAGAGCCTCGCCGAGGCTTCCCGGTCGGGTGCATCTCAGGGAGCGTGGGCCGCCACGCGCCGCCTGAGAGTCTCGCCGAGGCTTCCCGGTCGAGGGCATCTCAGGGAGCGTGGGCCACCACGCGCCGCCTGAGAGCCTTGCCGAGGCTTCCCGGTCGAGGGCATCTCAGGGATCGTGGGCCGCCATGCGCCGCCTGAGATCCTCGCCGAGGCTTCCCGGTCGAGGGCATCCTAGGGAGCGTGGGCCGCCACACGCCGCCTGAGATCCTCGCCGAGGCTTCCTGGTCGAGGGCATCCCAGGGAGCGTGGGCCGCCACGCGCCGCCTGAGAGCCTCGCCGAGGCTTCCCGGTCGAGGGAATCTCAGGGAGCGTGGGCCGCCATGCGCCGCCTGAGAGCCTCGCCGAGGCTTCCCGGTCGAGGGCATCTCAGGGTGCGTGGGCCGCCACGCGCCGCCTGAGAGCCTCGCCGAGGGTAATGCAGTAACGACTGTTCTTCCTGAAAAAGCCATCCCTAAAGGGCGCATCGAATAGATGATACATTCCCAAAGATCCGATTTTTAGACACGCAGTGAGTGCGTAGAATGCATCCACATCCCCAGCCATATAGAACATACCCCTGTTCGAGAAGACCAAACTGTATAGACGCATACAATATATGGGACATATCCAGAAATCCAAATGTCATACGCGACGGAAACATAACCAGCCCCCCTTCCCTTTGCCCCGGCGGTCCCGTTCCACTTGGTTAGCAAGAAGGTACGATCAAGAAATACCCTGCGGGGGTCCGTTATAAAGCCCCTGGGGTGGTAAGGGCTCTTCTACGATCGAATGAGGGAAAACTCGCATTCTCCGGGAACACTATCCGTCAGAACCCATATGGATCTTCCATCTCCACTTCCGATCAGGCTGCTGGTGTCCCTTCTTCTAGCGCCATTTTTGATCCTGTCGCGGAGTGGGGTGGCAGTCCAACGGGCCGGACGGGTCTCCCGGGAGCCACGAGCGGATGAGGTGGCCGTTCGTCGGTGGCGCCTCACATTGCTCCTGCAAAACAGTGACCGTCAGCAAATCCGCCGGGGGAATCCCCGGTCAGGCACTCCGACCATCAAGTCAGCCCCGAGCATAGAGAAGCGGAAACTGAATGGAGATGAGGCAAGGGATGCGAGAACTCATACGCGCGTACCTGGAGTCGGGAGAGTGCCAAGCTTATATGACCGGGGGGGGGGGGGCTGACAATCCCTGTCCGCGTAGATGGGACCAGGTGTGATGGCTATCAGCCCGTATGGAGCACGGGGAAGCGGCGCGACATGGCGCGGGGTGCTCCGGCAGTACCTGAGTACTGGGTGAGCAGTACAAGAGTACTGCAGGCGCGGGATGGCCGCGTGGAGATGTCAGAGATAGGCAAGGCGTGAGGAACCCCACTGGCAAGGCTGTACCCCGGAAGTAAGGATGTGAGGGGATGTGTGGGCAGGACAGCCCGTTCCCCGAGCGCCGACTGGCAAGTCCGTGTGCTACGGCCTGAGTCGGGTAAAGACCAGGGAGCGTGGGCCGCCACGCGTCCGTCTGGTAGAGAGAGAGAGAGGGAGCGCGGGGTACGTCTTGGATCGGGGGTATCACGAGACTTGGCCTTGCTCACGAGGTTGAACCTCGTTCGGGGTTGGGGCGAGGCGGTATGAACAACTAGGCCTTCTACGGAGTTAGCTGGCTGAGAGCTGGGCCGGCTGCCCTCTCAGGTGGCCCAGTGGACCGTCTTTCTTCCTCTCCTGTGGAAGGTCCTAGGCGTGAAGCCTCGTTTGCTGATAGGGCGGTTGACCTGGGTGCCAGGCTTCCTTGGCGCCAGGCTTCCTTGGCGCCAGGCTGGCCTGTGGGCCCGGCCAATGCCCCTACCTATAGGCATGGCCGGGATCAGGAGGGTACTACTTAAATAGTCGGTATAGGACGTGTAGACAAATAAATATAATTAAAATTTTTAATTTAATATTATCTTTTAATTTTATCCTTTCATATTTATTTTTATATTAAATTATATCCTTTTCTATTTATTTTCATATTAAATTATATCATTTCTTATTTATTTCATATTAAATTAATTTTTTAACTTATAAAAATATATAAATCCATTATAATTTTTAGCATCATTATCAAAATTATCTAAACTCAATTATATTCTTTCTTATTTATTTTATACTAAATTATATTTTTTTAATATTTATTTTCATATTAAATTATTTATTATTTATTTATAAAAATTTATTTCGGATGACCTATCCAGATTTACCGAAAATAAAAAAGGAAAGAATTGATCCAGCAAATAACTTGTAGTTTATCGTCTCTTTCACCTGTCTATCCTTCCACACTAACAATGCAGAGCATATCTGCTTGCTATGTAAATAATATTAAGGCTACGTTTGGTAAGGGTAATCAACCTTGTAATGTAATCAGAATTACATTACAAGATTGATTATTTTGTTTAGTACAATTTTAAAACTATAATGTAATATAATGTAATCTACATTATAAAAGTTAGTTAAAGTATTGTAATCTGGATTATAAGATCAGTAATATGTAATCTGAATTATATTACAGGCTTAATTATATTACAAACAGAATTACATTATAACTAATCAAACGCAGCCTAAAAGTTTTTTTTCGAAATGAAGCATTATTTTTGTGCTGCATTTTCCAAATATATTTCCAAAAACTATGTTTGCCGATGGGGTTGAGGATCCCAGGATTGACACGTGGAACGAGAAAGCTGTGTCTGGATCCATCGAGTCCGAACGCGTATCTCAGACTCCCAAGACCACCTCGGGAGGGCAGATCCCTGAGACCAACTCGGGATGGTATACGCCCGAGACCTTCCCGGGAAGATAGGCTCCCGAGGCCCTTCTAGGAGTTGGGGGGGGGGGGGGGGGGAGGAGGGGGGGGGAGATTCCCGAGACCACATTGGGAAGGCAGATCCCCGAGACCAACTCAAGATGATATACGCCCGAGACCTCCCCGGGAAGACAGGCTCTCGAGGCCCTTCCGGGGGAGGAGATTCCCCAAGACCATCTCGGGAGAGTGGAGCCCGAAAAGTCATATACCCGATAGACCGATTCCAATAACTGTTTCCCTTTCTTGTTCAGGAAAGTTGGCGGATAATTATTGTACTTTATATGCGATAATTAAGGCCTTAATATTCGCTGGAGCCGTTACCTAAGAGTTATCAGGTAACCGACAAGAAGGGAACGTGGAGATACGTGCGACCAAGCCCTCAGGTATATAAGGTACTTCAACCCACAGGTAATGAGGTTACGCTCTCTGAACTCACATCTTTCTCCTTGATTTTCCTCCTACAAGCGACTTAAGTTCTGACTTGAGCGTCGGAGTGGGCTCCACCGCAAAATCTCCGCCGTGTTCCCATTAACGCTTGTGTTGATCTCGCAGGGTGTGATCTACGTCCTTCCATCATCATCTTGGTGGGTTGGACTCTGGTGACTCGTCGTCTGTATTGATTCCTTCAAGTAGTGAAGAGTGGCCGGTTCTTAGGTAACACGGTGACAGAGAGGGGGATCGAGGCCAATTCAGATAAAGTGAAGGTCATCCTCGATATACCCTCTCCTCGTAACTTCAAGGAGGTACAGAGGCTGAACGGCAGGATTATAGCCTTGTCCAGATTCATCTCCAAGTTTGCCGACAGGACCCTGCCCTTCTTTAAGATTCTGAGAAAGATAATTAAGTTCGACTGGGACGACCAATATGAGAAGGCGTTTACAGATCTGAAAGTCTATCTGGCTGAGCTCCCCGTCCTTTACAAGCCAGTGGAAGGGGAGACATTGTTCGTCTACCTGTCCGCGACCGAGCAAGCGGTGGGCTCTGCACTTATTCGAGAAGAAGGCACTGTGCAGTACCCGGTCTACTTCTTCGGACACCTCTTGAAGGATACAGAGACATGCTACACCATAATGGAGAAGTTGGCCTACGCTTTGGTATTAATGGCTCGGAAGCTCAGGTCATATTTCTTAGCACACTCAATTGTGGTTCTCACCAACAGCCCGCTGGGACGTGTTCTCACCAATTCGGAAGCCTTGGGCCAGCTGATCAAATGGACAACAGAGCTGAGCAAGTACGGGATTGAGTACCAACCCGTACTGCCATCAAGGCATAGGCCCTTTCGGATTTCATGCTCGAACCTGTTCCAGAGCTCGAAGCTGAGGGAGTCTGGAAGATCTGTGTTGATGGGTCATCCAACAGCAAGCACAATAGAGTCGGAGTGCTAATGGTTTCCCCGGGGGAGATACGTTGCATTTATCTATCCGACTCCACTTCCGAGCCCCTAATAATAAAGCTGAATACGAGGCGATCCTAGCAAGGTTACAAGTAGGCAAGCATGTGGGAGTTGCTCGCGTCATCCTACATTCAGATTCACAGCTCATTGCCCAGCAAATAAAGGGCGACTTTAAAATAAAGTGAGAGCACTTGCAGAGGTATGTAGTCATTTACGAGCAGCTGAAATCCTCTTTCACAGAGGTTATTCTGCAGAAGGTTTCCCGAGTAGACAATGTTAAGGCGGGCAAACTAGCCAAGTTGGCTAGCTCCATTTCTGCATGGCAGCTGGACGAACCCAGTACCACTGAGAGACTGTAGCTCAGATTGAAGAAGAAGCTGAGGGCAATACCTTAACTGATTGGAGAGATCCATATGTGGAGTTCCTACGCAGTGGGAATACGCCAACTGATGTTCAAGGAATCCGGCTATTCCGCCAAATTCATCAGGTTCCAAAAACTTGGTCGTGAACTCTGCCTTGGTCTCTCTTGGTCAGGATGCCTCGTCGGCCTTGTAGTTTTGCAATTTAGCCTCAGCTTCCTCCTTGGCAGCTTTCAGCTGGGCCATCTCAGAGGACATACGGTCGTTGTCTTCGAAGGCTTCCTTGAGCCTCTCTAAGATGGCCAAGACCTTTGAAGTGGCCCGGGCGACATCCTCCTGAAGGTCGGTCATGTGGGCCACTGCAGCCTTCACCATGTTTTCTTTCTGGGCTAGCTGGCTGGCTTGTTCCTGAATCTGACCATTCAAGGCTACTATCGAAGACTCCAGGAGTTGGGCGTCCCCAGATAACTTCTTCTCCTAGGCCTGAAGTTGATCCTGCTCTTGGGCCAAGGTGTGCAAGTCATTTGAGAGGGCAATGATCCTCTCTGCCATCAAGCGCTCCCGATGGTGAGAGCTATGCAGGGCTAACTCTAAGGCCGGTAGAGATTCCAGGTGATGTTCTACTTTCACCAGGAGAGCTCTGTTGACCTCCGCCTGCATGAGGCCCCCTCTATAGGCACGATGGGCCTCGACCTCCGCTGAAGATGCTCGATGGATCAGATGTTCTACCTCTTGCCAGGAGTATAGCTAATGGCCGGTCAAGGGGTAGTCTTGAGCGGTCTGCCATAGCGTATAAGAGTTAGAAATCATGAGCAAGGATAAAACAAAAGAATGAAAACCATTACCTTTAAGAGGGACTCATGTAGATTGGTCAGGTGCCCAACCGAGGCACGCAAGGCCCCCCCTCTCAAGTCACCGTAGCTCCTTGGGGCGTCGTCTCGGCTTAGAGAGGTGTCTCTGAGGTAGGGGAGGAGCTGGATGGCAAGCGTCTCAAGAGGCACCGTGGAAGGACATGGGACGTCCTTCTTAGAGCTGGAAGCTCCATCGGAGGAACGTCCCTCGGCGGGGACCTCCTTGAATTACACCAGGGGGAATGGTTACAAAGCCGCCTCCGATGCTGCTTGAAGTTTCTTGCACAGGTGGTCAAGCCTCATCCAGGGATTTGCTGGCACCACCTGTTTGCCTTTGGAGGTGTCAGAGGAGTCGATTGGGCAAGTGCTGATGGTCTGATCCCTTATCTCTGGAGTGGTCGTTTGCTTGAAGTGTTGGGATAGGGGCATTGTGTCCTCATCGTCGGGGACTGACAAGTCCTCCTCCTTAGGGATAGAGGGGAGCGTACGAGGTGTAAAGCGCTGCAACCTCCTCTTGGTTGTTAACTACTTATCGAGGCATTTCAGCTTCCTCGATGATTTGAGTATCAGGACTTCAACCGGGGGTGCCGATTTCTCCTCATTCTCTCCCGTCTCGACGATGACGAGAGGCAAGTCGGCCCCCTGGGTGCCACGTAGCTCCGGAGTTCCTTGATCGGGGGATGGCTCAGTCACTGCTAGCGCCTCTATCTACTTCGGTGTTTCATGCTCGCCGGATTGCTCAGTAGCCTCCTCCAGAGTCTCGGTCGAGTCAGTCGGTAAGTAAGAAGGAGCTGGAGGAGGGGCCAAGGCCTGCTCGTTGGCCTCCTCCCATTTGATGAGCCGGTTCATCGCCCGGGACAACATGACGTCCTCTGCAATGCACAAACAAGACAAGAACATCAGTTAGAATTAACAGGCGTTTATAAAAGGATAAGCTTACCAAAGAGGGGGCTCATGCTGGTGACTTTAGGGCTGAGCCCTGCTCGGTACATGAGTTCCTCACTCTGTACTAGCCCGGGGTCGCTAAATTTCATGCCGGACAGGAGGCTTCTGGCACGTTGATAGCTCGGGTCCTGTTGAAAGTCTCCTAGCTCCGGGGGGGGCTGGTAGGTTTTCCCTCCAGCAAACGGGGCTGAAGGGACGTTGGAGTAGGAGAATAAAGAAAAAGTGTTCCTTCCATCCCTTCTGGGAAGAAGGAAAACTGCCTAAAAACTTATGGCTGGGGCGAGCCGTGAAGCTAAAGGCCCCCTTGGACGCCATGGTAGGGATAAAAAAAATGAAAGAAGCGTGGGGTTAGAGGGATGTCAAAGAGTTTGAAAATGATAAACGCCCCGCCCATCTAGGCGAAGGCGTTGGGGCTATCTGATGGAGGGGAATGTCAAAATAGGAAGAAATGCTCATGAAGAAAGGAGGGAAAGGGAAACGAAGCCCTAATTCTACCTGTCCTAAGAAGAAAATGAAGAATTCTAGGGGGTTCTACGGGTGATTGATCTACCCTAGGGACTTCTACCTTCATTTCGGTCGGAATACCGTAGGCCTCGCAGGCAGCTTGTAGGGTTTCCGGTTTAACCCTAGAAGAAGTGGACTCATACCACTCTGGTTGGTATCCCTTCTCCGGGGTCCCCTTCCTACCTTGATCCTTCTTGCTCTCCTTACCCATGACTTCTAAAGAAGGAGGTGAAAGGGAAGAGAAGACTTACGCGTAGGGAAGAATCCTTAGAAAGAGAAGACGAGAATGAAGCCCACAAATGCTGCTAGTCGACGATGCCAAAAGGCGGACGGACGTTTTTGCCTCCCCTTTTTATAGGGAAGAAGCCGCCCTCGTGCATACAATGGGGTCAAGGCACGTAGACAGTGATGAGCGTCCATCTCAAGGCATCACCGCTTTCGAGGCTGCCGTTTGATATGGTCCTGCAGCGCGTATCAGCAGGAGATCGCGAAGAGAGAAGTCTTAACATGCCGTAAAGGCGCATTCGCGAAGGGGTTTTATCGACATTAAGAGACCCCATGCACTTTTAATGGATAATAGACATCTATTATTGTTGCGCCTCGAAATTCGTAGAAGCCTTTTTGGACTAATTCAAAGGGATTGCCTCTGGCCAAGGGACGAATGTTTCGATTCCTCGGACCCGACAAACTGCCAATGAGAAAGTAATGGATATGACCCACAACTGCATAGCTTCCCTTCGTTGCACCACTGGTCTAATCAATCAACTACACTCCCTTTGATTAGATATGAAGGGAAATGACTTGTGATGGGGTTGAGCATCCCAGAGTTGACACATGGAACAAGGAAGCTATGTGTCTAGGTCCATCAAGTACAAACTCCTATCTCAGACTCCCGAGACCATCTCGGGAGGACAGATCCCTAGACCAACTCGGGATGGTATACGCCCGAGACCTCCCCAGGAAGACAGGCTCCCGAGGCCCTTCCGGGAGAGGAGATTCCAGAGACCACCTCGAGAAGATAGATCCTTGAGACCAACTCAGAATGCTATACGATCGAGACCTCCCTGGGAAGACTGGCTCCCGAGGCCCTTTCGGGGGAGGAGATTCCCCAAGACCCTCTCAAGAGAGTGGAGCCCGAAAAGTCATATACCCGATAGCCCGATTCCAATAACCGTTCCTCTTTCTTGTTCAGGAGAGTTGGCGGATAATTATTGTCCTTTATATGCGACAATTAAGGCATTAATATTATCTGGGGCCATTACCTAAGAGTTATCAGGTAACCGACAAGTAGGGAACGTGGAGAATAACGTGGAGATACATGCGACCAAGCCCCCAGGTATATAAGGTACTACAACCCACAGGTAAAGGGGTTACGCTCTCTGAACTCGCATCTTTCTCCTTGATTTTCCTCCTGCAAGCGACTTAAGTTTTGATTTGAGCGTCGGAATGGGCTTCGCCGAAAAATCTCCGGCGTGTTTCCATTAACGCTCGTGTTGATCTCGTAGGGTGTGATCTACATCCTTTCGTCATCATCTTGGTGGGTTGGACTCTAGTGACTCGTCATCCGCGTCGATTTCTTCCGGAACATTTGCTAATTGCAACCATTTATGCAACTTTTTTTATATAATTTTTTAGAGAAAAATAACTGATCTACGTTGAATTTGAACAAAACATAAAGCAAGTTCAGTTAAGAAGGATGAAGAAGAATATATCAATAGGGAATTCTAAAATATATAATAATATAATATTTAGAAATGAATAGATTAAAATATAAAAATAAAAAAATATATTTTACATGATTTATATATGATAAATAAAAAAATTTAATTATAGCTGAATAAATCTTAGAAAAAGCTAATCGGTAGAATAAGAGGAACTATCACGACCCCTAGGAGTCCTTGAATGATTTATACTAATTTATTTTCAGATCTATTGAGACAATTTGAGTATGCAGTTCTTGATTTTCGTTCTTAAAGACTGCACCTCACTAGAATAAGAGGAACTACCGCGATCCCTAGGAGTCCTCAAATGATCAAATGCAACTTTGCCCTGGGAGTCATGGCGATGGAGGGTGGAGTTTTTTGTCCGTCCACCGATATCATAATATATCTCATTTAGCGCATCGGTAGATAGAGACTGTGACTCTCCCTCTATTGGCGGTTGAGATGTCTGAGCCACTATATTTGTGATTTTAATATATAATTTAAATACAATTACTAAAGTTAATTAAGATAGAAACAATTAAATGTAATAAAGTTAATAATCTTCGTGTATGGCCTGGGATCGATAATTGACAAATGTATCATCCTTCTTCTTGTGGGTCTTGAGAAAGACCTCCATATAAGTGGGTTGTGTAGGACCGTTGCCGTCGATAGAGGGGGGGGGGGGTTGAATATCGACTCGTAAAAATTCTTTCCTAAACTTCGTCATTTGTTCGTTCTAGTCAGAGAGTTAATAGCACAACGGAAAAATAAAGAACGAAAAACACACAAGACACGCGGGTTTTACTTGGTTCCCAACCCCCCAGGGTCAGTACGTCCAAGGCCTAATTATAGGTAGTGTCCGTCCACTAGTGGTCTCCTTTGTAGACTTTCCAGAGGCGGAAAAACTCGTCTTACAGTTTAAGTTTTACACGCAAAAAGATATAACTAAAAATGTGAACATGTAAAATAAAATCGAACCAAACAAAAGTCGGCGATCCCGGCCAATCTGGAACTCCGAAGTGTAGCGCATTTCCTCCTGGAGCCTCCTTGGTCGCAGAGCTTCATCTTGAGTGCTTTTCCTTCGCTCAGAATGCTTAGAATGTCGTAGCAGATGTTGTTCTGAGTTGAGGGGATGAAGCCCCTTTTATAGCTTCATCTCGGGCACCCTAGAGCCTCTGGGGTGCCTCATTGGCGGTCAAAACTCATCCGAAATCGCGAACTTCGCGATGCTGATAAGATCAGCTGTCCAGGGCGCCCAAGACCATACTGGGCGCCTGGATCATCCAGGGCGCCTGGATTCATGGGGGCGCCCTGGTTTAATGGGGGCACCCTGGAAGATGTGTTCCAGCTTCTCTTGTGTTTGCTTGCCTGCTTTGCCTCCAATTCTAGGTACCTGCAAAATACACAAACACAAGACAAACAAATATATACACTTAGCCTTAACTATTGAATCTGACTTTGGATTTCTCGTGAAACCCTAGGTCGAACCGACGCCTAGTGTTCCCTTCCTGGGGAGCACGCCTTCGCCTACTCCTCTCAGGAAAAGTTTGCCAACCGGCTCCTCCGATTGGACTTTTGCCCGATCTTCCGGATCAGGACTTAGGTGCCCAATTCACGACCAGGACTTATTGCCCAACCCTCGGTCAGGTCTTAGGTGCCCAGCCCTCGGCCAGGACTTAGTGCCCAATTCCATGAACCAAGACTTCGTGCCCAACTCTCGGTCAGGTCTTAGGTCCCCAGCCCTCGACCATGACTTATTGCCCAATTCCATGAACCAGGACTTCGTGCCCAACCCTCGATCATGTCTTAGGTACCCAGCCCTCGGCCAAGACTTATTGCCCAATTCCATAAACTAGCACTTCGTGCCCAATCCACGATCAGGACTTAGGTGCCCAGCCCACAACCAGGACTTAGTGTCCAATTCCTCGAACCAGGACTTATTGTCTAGGTTAACTAGGACTTTGTTTACCTTGATGAGTACTTATTTTGCTAGCTGACTTTTCTTCACCTTCATAAATACTTCTTTTGCTATCTTACTCCTTGGTCTAACTAACCACCCCTGGGTTTTCTGCTAAACATCAGATCCTGTTTAGCTAACCCTTTGATCAAACCACCCTTAGTATAATAATCAGATTAAGTCTAGGTTTGATCACCCCGCTAAACATCAGGTCTTGTTTGGCTAACCCTTGGTCACTTTAACCAAGCCTGAGTTCTAGTTTCTGCCAAACATCATATTCTATTTGACTAATCTTTGTCAACCTGATCAACCTGGGTTTTTCCTACCAAACATAAGGTCCTGTTTGGTTTAACCCTTGATCACTTTGACTAACCCTTACCATGTCTAACATATCACTAACTTAAGTATATTATTAAACATTGAAACACTAGAGGAGGACATCACTGATGTATCTTGCACCAACAGGTTGTTGGGATAGATCATATTCCTACATATACAAATGTTGGTGCAATCTTTGTTAGGTCAGGGTTGACCTAGTTTGACTAGGCTTGGGTGAGTTTATGTCTAGTAAGCTTGGTAAGCTTAAGGCTGGAGGTTTAGATGTTTGATAATGATGTTTGAATATCGTGTGAGTTAAGTGGGTCAAGGTTGACTAGAGACTTGACTGGGAAAAGACCTAGTGGGACTAGGTGAATTCCTGGTGGATCGGGAAGATCGCATGCTGGCATAAGAAAAAACCTAGGGGGACTAGGCATACCTAGTGGGACTAGGTGAAGTCCAGGTGGATCGGGGTGATCGCACGCTAGCATGAGAAAAGACCTAGTGGGACTAGACACACCTAGTGGGACTAGGCACACCTAGTGGGACTAGGTGAAGTCCAGGTGGATCGGGGAGATCGCACGCTGGCATGGGAAAAGACCTAGTGGGACAAGGTGAAGTCCAGGTGGATCGGGGAGATCGCATGCTGGCAAGGTGGAAGTTTACCGAGAGACTAGACCTAACTCGAGGGTTAGACAAACCTGGTTGGGAATCAGGTTAAGTCTTAGATGAGAGCTAGGCAGGAGAAATCCAGGTTGGTCAAAGGGGTTGACCGGACACTTGGTAAGGAAGTCCTAACATGTCACGGTTGACCAAGGTTAGGCAAGGGAACCCTAGACTTGTGCACACAAGTTAGGGTTGAACTCAATCGATTTGGGTTTGGAAGCCTTCTTGATCGATTAGGTGATCGATTAAGGAAGGTGTGGATCGATTGGATAATCGATTGGGAGAAATAAGTTGCGAGAACAGAAGGTAGCTGAATCGATTGGGCAATCGATTCAGCCTTCTCTTAATCGATTGATCAATCGATTAAGAGGTCCGATAATCGATTGGGCGATCGATTACGACAGTATTGCGTGAGAGCACAGAAAGGTGTTGAATTGATTCAACAATTGATTAAGGTTGGTCTTAATCGATTGACTAATCTATTAAGCTTCAAAAAATAGTCGTTGAACGGCTAAGTCTGACGTGGTAATCGATTAGGAAACCCTAGGCATCGTGTGTTGGAACTTGGATGGATAGAGAGGGGGTGAATATAGCCAGACACTTGAAACTTAGCACTTTTCTTATTTCTGCACTCAGAGGTTAGGCAACGGAAGCAGAGCAAATGCAAGAACTAAATGAAGAAACTAAGTAACAAAACAAAACGCTAACAAAGAGGATTTACAAGGTTCGGGGATAACTTGCCCCTACTCCTTGGCGTGCCCGTGAGGTGGGCGATCCCTTGATCGTCGGCAGATCAAGCCCCAGAAAATCCGGATAGAATGTAACCTCCTTCTCGGTGGAGTAACCTCTACACATCGTTTCAAGATGATGAAGTATTAAGTACAGAAAATACAAGAAGAAGCCTTACTGAGCACTTAGAACCGCAAGAACACAAGCAAATTTCTCACCGAGCTCCACTCAGCACAGATCTCACGCAAGAACTCCCTTCCTCGTGTCTTCTCGCTGATGGACTCGCCAAGCTCCTTGTTTCTCTTCCAAGTGCTCAAGTATAACAAGGTTGCTCAAAATTCACAGTAGAGTTGCTCAAGAGATGGATCACAGTAATCGCACAAGCAGAACAAGAGATGTCGCAAGAACTCCTCAAGTGTTGTTCTCCACTCCTTGGCTTATCCTGCTTCCATCGCCAAGTCACACGCTCCTCGATAGCAGCTCCGAGCTGTTCACCTACAGTCAGCCAGCTACCCCTGACCTCCTTTGGACTCACTGAAACCCCTCCAGTTGAGCCCCAGGTCATCAGCTCCTCAGCCGCTGCAGCTCGCGCCAGAGGACGTTGCAACCTGCGGAAACAAACGTACAAACCTGCTGTAGCGAAAACCTTCGTTTGACTTCCCTTAGATGATCTCTAAGTCACTTGCACACTTAGCAGCTCATTAGCTCAGCAAATCAACAAAGTATCAACAATCAGTAGTTAGGAGCAGAAATCAGTAGCGAATCAGCAGAGAAACAGATGAAATCAGAGCTCTGACAGCGTTTTCGAATTAAAGCTGCCAGCTACTGATCGGTCACCGGACCGATCAGAGTGACTCCTGATCGGTCACCAGACTGATCAGGCTGGGTTCAGACCGATCAGGCTCCATCCTGATCGGTCCTCAACGTGTAATCAGAAATCACGACTTCTCCGGGACCGATCACCAGACCGATCCCAAGTCGTTGATCGGTCACCAGACCGATCCACCCCTTTGCAGGGCGATTTCCCAGCTTCGCGGTCCAAACCTTCTGATCGGTCACCAGATCGATCAGCACATGCTCAGACCGATCAAGCTCCATCCTGATCGGTCATAGTGAGGAACTCGCAACATTTGATCGTTCACCAGAACGATCTGAATAGTAACCCTGATCGGTCACCAGACCGATCAGGAGCCGCACAGAAAGTTTTACAAATTCACTGTATGCTCCCCGCACAGAAAGTTTTTCAAACTCACTGTATGCTCCCTGATCGGTCACCATACCGATCAGTAGTTTGCCAAAGTCACCGTATGTTCTCTGATCGGTCACCAGACCGATCAGACATCACTGGATCGGTCACCAGACCGATCCACGAGGGAACTCCGTGCCAACTTCCCTGATCGGTGATGACCGCGTGTCGTACCACGAGTATCAAATACAATTAAAGTATCGAATTCCTCTAAACTAATGTAGCATAAAGTAACTCGAGTCGTCTCCCAACGAATGTAGTTGATGCATGATAAACCTTAAGATAGTATGTTATTGCTTTTGGGTTTTAGATATTGAACTGGGGTTTGGATTTGAATGTTAAGACTACGAAAAGAAATAGCGAAGTAAGTATGAAATCTAGGTCTAATTAATGAAAGACAATGCAGGTAAGGAAATCTAAATTAACCTAACTACAATTGCAGTAAAGAAAAAGACAACTTGAAATTAAGCATCAACAAAACTAAACACGGAACAAAACCTACAACATTAAAGAAATCTAATCTAACCTAACTTAATTGTATTTAAATGAAGTACAAGAACATAAAGCAATTAAAAGAGACAAGACAAACAAGAATTAAGCAAAACAAGAGACATGAAATTAAACCTAACTATAGAAACATTTTGTCCAACAACTTATAAGCAGTATTTAAAATGACATGAGTGCGTGCCATTCGAAAATATGGGAGAACAAACTTGATACAAGCATCAACAACCACATTCGACAATCCACAAGTAACACATAACAACTCAAATTAATGAAACTAATCAAACAATCTGAACCCAATCTGATGATAGCTGTGAAGAATTGCTGTCGGGCAGTGGCTGTGAAGGGAAAACAACTACTGGGAAGGAGAACTGCTGGCTACTGGATTGATTGAAGGAAAACAACTGCTGTCGAAATTGGAAGAGGTGGTTGCCGGATCTGATGAAGAAGAAGAACTGCTGTGAAGTAGAAAAGAAATGAAAGGAAAGAAGCTGCTGTGAAGAAGTGGATCACCGGCGATGAGGGTGGATAATCGCCTCCCAATCCTGGCTTCCCTCAACTCGAGAGAGAGCTGGATAGAAAGTCGAGAGGGAAAAGAGATGTGCTCGAGTGGATGACAGAAATGGTAGAAGGTTAGCTAAGGTTCGGACCCCGGGCCCTAGCTTATGCGATGGCGTTGATGGAGCTTGGGCTCCCAACCGGGAGAGGGGAAGATGTGGAAATGGCCGAGATGGAAGAGAGGTCAGCTAGGGTTCGGACCCCGGGCCCTAGCTGTGCGATGGCGTGCGTTATGCTTGGTGTTGGTGGCTGCGGTGGAGGAAGAGATGAGAGGAAGTGGAGATGATCTGGCCGGTAGCGATGAAGGGGAAGAGGAAAGCCGCCGGCCGGAGGAGGAGAGGAGAAGAAGGTGGCTGCGGTCCCCCTTTGTTGGAGATGTGATCGAATCGATGATTCCCAGGCCGATTGAGCCCTAGGTCTTTTTCTTCCAAGTGATGCTTGCGTGGATGAGAAGTGGAGATGGTTGGGAGCAATCTGGGCCATTCATTCCTGTGATGATGATCACACCATTGGATTGCTTTGATTGTAATCAAGGGATGAGATTTGAAAAAGAGGGAGAGGAAATTGGGCTTTGAAATTGGGCTTAAAGAATAGGCTATTTGATGGGTGGACTCTCCTCTTATTGGATTCTAAATTTAATTGGATGAATCCCTTGATCTCGATCAATGGCCAGATTTATCTCAGATCTGGATGGAGGGTTGGATGGCTTGATCTGAGTGAAGGAATCAGATCTCGCCAAATCTAGATCAACGGTCCACGTTAATACAGCTTGGTTTTCTTTGTTTGAAGTCCAAATCAAGTCAAATTTGCTCCAACTCGCTCCTAATCATTGGCTCTTTATGTTTTCTTGATCCAAGCCTTGGTCCAAGGTTCATCTTTAATTCCCTACAAAAATCATGAAATAATGCCAAAGTTCAGAGGAACTTATAATAAGCTCCAAAAATAGTTCCTAATCATAAAATGTGATATAAATATGATTTAAACGTACGAGAGGATAAAAATTGATAAGTAAATGAGCAAATATAATGACATAAAATACTAGTTATCAATCGGTCACCAGACCGATCCAGGCTAGGCCAAACCCACTCTAAGTCAAGAGAACTGGCTCCCAGCCTCCCCTGACTTGTGCTCAGTACCTCGGACCAAGACTCCGTGCCCAGCTTCACTCACCAGGACTTCAGTCAACCTGGCTTCACTCACCAGGACCCGGCTTCACTCACCGGGATTTTCAATCACCTAACCCTCCGAGTTAGGAATTTCCACAGCTAGCCCTCCAAGCTAGGACTTTTCCACACCTAATCCTCCAAGTTAGGATTTTATCCACCTAGCCCTCCAAGCTAGGACTTTTCCACACCTAATGTAACACCCTAAGATTTTTCAATGTAAAATCATGACAACGTATGAAAAATGGTTATAATGAAATGATATAAATTTCATGTAATCACATGCTATGAAATGTCATGAATGCATGAAATATCATATTCATGAATATGAAATATTAAAAATATTATGAAATAATATTTATGAAATATTATGAATTCATGAAATATTATTAATATTATGAAATTTCATGATGGGCTTGGTTTAATGGGATTTGATATGGATTAGTGCAAATTGTGATAAAAAGAAGAAGTAGAAAGGAGGAAGCAAGGATTGAACCTTGAACCTCCTAGTTGCACTCACCATGTCATAACCAATGAACCAAGCAATATTTCATGTAAAGGGAATAAGGAACATGCTTGTTAAAAGCTAGGAAAGTGAAGAGACATGTCTCTTCATGAGAAAAGTATAAATAAGGAGATGAGAAGTTAGAGTAACTTCCTCTTCTTCTTCTTCCTTTTCTCTTCTCCACCGAAAATCCACTCCTCTCCCTTGTGTTTTCGAAATTTCAACCCTAGGGTTCTAACCCTAGGGCAATTACAAGGAGGAAAATCCAAGTGCCTTGCCCTCTACCAAGTCCAAGGAACCCTAGAGAAGATTTGGAAGAAAAGGATTTTCACATACCCTCCAAGTGTAGGGTACCCTACAGTTTAAGAGAAGGTGAAATTCCAGCGCTAGGATGTAAGTGTCCTCTCGCCTGCAGTATAATTGCTATTGAATGGTTGTTTGTGTATTTCTTTTGAAAAATCACAAGGATCTTCCTTGTAGAAGTTTCGGCCACCCTAGGATTGGGGGTCCAAGAGAAGGTTTTTGATCCAACTTTGATGCATGGGAAGACCTTAAGACTTAGGGTATACATGTAGATGGATTTTTCTTCATGGTGTCAAGAACAAAACCTAGGGTTTGTCCTTGTAGGGGTTTCGGCCACTTCCTAAGGGATGTGTGTGGCAACTTTTCAATACATGAAATAACCCTTAAGACTTAGGGTATACATGTAGATGGATTTTTCTTCATGGTGTCAAGAACAAAACCTAGGGTTTGTCCTTGTAGGGGTTTCGGCCACTTCCTAAGGGATGTGTGTGGCAACTTTTCAATACATGAAATAACCCTTAAGACTTAGGGTATACTTATATGTGATGTTTCCAAATTTTTTTTGAAGGACAAAATTAGGGTTTGGTACCCTACAAGGTTTCGGCCAAGAGGAGGAAGGCTAGGGTTTTTGAGTTGCTTGCTATCCTATTATGTTCTCATGAATAGTAGTGTAGATAACATGTTTGTGTGAATGTTTGTGTGAAGGTTGGATGTCAAAAACCTAGCCTAGCCATTTTACACCATTCGGCCACCCTTGTAAGTTAGGGTTAGTGGAAGCTAACCCCACTTTGAAGTATAAACCATGTTTCAATTGTTAACATGAAGTACACTTGAGGTGTTTGTAGAAATGCAGGAATGAATGCTTGATTAGAAAATCAAAGAATTCCCTACACTTGATTTTCAGCCAACCGTGGTTCTAGGGTTGGGAAGTCCTTAATGAAACCATGAAACATGCTACACTTATATGATGTGTGTATAAACTATGTGACCTATCTTGTTAGGTATAAAAGCATGCCTTATAGCCCATGGGGCACTCTTATGACATGAACATGATGTGGTTGAGATGTGGTTGATAATATGCTTAAAAAAAAGGGATACTCTATTGAAACTGGGATCAAGAGCACCCGAATGTGTGGTGTGTCCCTAGGGGATCAAGAGCACCCTTGATGAGTGGTGTGTCCCTTTAAGATGTGATTAAGAGTACCTTTAGGCATATACATATATGAGTAATTGCATGATAAATTACTTTACTTTGAAAGTTGTGTACCCGACTCGGAAGGGGGTCGTTAAACAAATCCAATGTGCATGTTAACTGAAGGTCATGGCATTGGTAGGACGGAAGGGTCCTGCTCTAATTAGATTGGTGGCTCGCTACCCCAATTTATTAGGGAACGCGCTTGATGTGGTACTACAACTGGGCCCTGGATGATATTGTATTTTTAAGTACTTACCTTTATGGAACCTTTTGAAAACATTTTCTCATTATGTGATAAACTTGTTCTGTAAAGTACTTAGAGATATTTGATGTGATGTTTATGATGCTTTGATGAGATGCTTATGATGCTTATAATCTTGTTCTATCTTGATTACTGAGTACATGATATGATGTATCGATATGGTTTTGCGAGTAGGCCCGGATTCTTACTAAGCATGTTTTGCTTACTAGTTCATGTTGTTTTTCTTATGCTGCAGATAGCGGTAAGAAATACTTGAACTAAAGGAAGAGGCAGAGGAAGGCTAGAGGATGTGTGTGGTGATGGCTCGGGAAAGAACGAAAGATTCTTATCTACCTTCTTTTTGTCTAGAATCTAAACTGCTTCCAATAAAAGATTGCAATTGTATTACTATACTCTGAATGTGTGATGATTATGTCTACTCTACTGTTGATTAAGTTTAGAGATATGGAACCTATGTCATGTTAGATAACACTATCATTAATGTCTAATTCTTGTAGTATGCATGCTAAGTAAAATGCTAGATATTTACTATTTCCTGTTGCTTATGAATGTTTCTTTTGCATGTATCTAAGACTAGGTAACTCTTGCTATATTCTTACCATGCCCCTTTGCCCAATGCTGTGCTCTATCTTGTTCAAACCATGTTTAGATCAGTAACTTATTTAGATCAGTAAATTATGAAGTTAAATGATCTCTCTATTATGTTGTAGTTGCATGGATGATATGAAAAACCTTGCTTGGTAAATTAGTCTTCAATAAGCATGCTTATTACACTTCTTGTATTGTAATTGTTTTGTTTGGATATACATGCTTAACATGATATATGAGATGAATGTATGGACCCGTAACCCCGCCTTTAGGGTAGATATAAGGACGGGCGTTACACCTAACCCTCCAGGTTCGGACTTTTCACACCTAACCCTCCAGGTTAGGACTTTTCCACACCTAACCCTCCAAGTTAGAATTTCATCCACCTAGCTTCTCAAGCTAGGAACTGACCCTCCAAGCCAGGCTTTCATCAAACCTAGTCCCACTAGGTATGCCTAGTCCACGAGCAGGACTTAATCCCAATCATCTCATCAACCTAAACTAAAATCGGTGTCAACACCAAAACAACAATCAGGGTTAGACTGCATCAACAATTTCCCCCTTTTTGTTGTTTGACAACCCGATTTTAAGTTTAGGGATTTGAGATCCATAGTCGCAAATTTCACACTCATAGGGGAATAAGGATCCTCCCCCTACTCATAATTATCCCAAACTTAACCAACCACACTCTCCCCCTTTGTCAAACACCGAAAAGGGTCTAGAGGGGTCGTTAAGTTTAAAAATAAAACCTCCCCCTCAATCCTAGGGGTTATCCCAAATCAACAAAGAGTATGACAAATTTGAGGGTTATGAAAAACATATGACAGATATATAGCATGGCAAAACAATCATATGTATTATATGAACATGGAGTAAGGAATACGCAAAACAATGCATAATATAGCAAAGCATACATGAAGATATCTAGCAATAAGCATAATATGTCAAGGCATACAAGGAAATCAGTCATAGAGTTAGATGCATAACACATCATCAAAAATATAGTCATGACAGTCAGAGCATAGACATATCATCATCAAGTCAAAACAGTCATCACAAATCATGAAACCAAGATCAAATCAATCCGCAGCAGGGTCGTCATCAGATATATCATCAATATATATAACGCTCCCTGGTGCAGTGCTACTGGAAGGCGCCGCTCCAGAGGATGAAGGCTGGTACGGATGCCCAGCTGCCCAACTGTGCCACTCCTCGTGTCAAGTCTCCTATCGGGAGCGAATCCCAGAAATGTCAGACTCGATCGCCAGCAGTTTTCGGTCGAAAGCCTGAAACTCAGAGCGGACCTCCTATCTCCAGAGCTCTGAGACATACAGACCATGCTGGATCGTCTGCTCCAGCTCGGCAATCTGCCAGCAAAGGTCAGGATCCGACTCATAGTAGCCCTCTGCAGCAGTGGGTGGCTCCTAATGCATCTGATCATGGGTTGCTCTCGGTAACTCCCCTACACCTCTCCTATCCTTCCACCTTAGCCCCTGCGGACCGACAACAATGCCAGACTGGGCCAACGTGCGTCAGTCAAGTCGGTAGTCCTGCCGAACCATAGGTACGATGCTGCCCTGTGAGATGTCGATGCCGACCGAACGAAGCCAGGCGGTAATGATATGGCCAAAAGGCATGAAAATTGTCTGACAGTCGATATGGCTGTAGGCGATGATGGAGAAATAGATGGTAGTCACTATATCAAAGTCTAACTGCTGATGCATCTCGTAGAGCATCAAGCAGTGGAATGAGTGAATTTCATCTAAGTGCTTTAAAGTATTAAGGATGAGACAGTTAGTGATAATCTTAAACAAGACATAATCAACGGGGGAAAGCCGGAGAGCAGCAAATGTAGGAAAATCACCGACGGACTCACCAGGACCCCCTGGCCTGGGATGGCCGAAAAGTACTCGTAGATAGAGTCAGGAGTGACTCCATCCAAGGGAACCGGAAGAGGATCCGGAAGAAAAGGGTAGAGCGGAAAATCATTATCCGAACGTCGACAATCAAAGAAGGCAGTGAAAGCTGATAGATCAAAAGTGAGGTTGATACCAGCGACTCGGGTCCTATACCCCAGACCCGCTCCACTGACCATGTTGTTATAGAATTCGGAAACTAGATCAAAATTGATCGACCACTCGAGAAAGAGAATGGACTGAAGTCCATAAAACTCAATGATTCATCGTACCAACGGACAATGTTCGTAAATGAATGCTCTGTCCACAGTTCGACAAGGCATGAGTTTGAAAGTGTGATATTCAAAGGCTAGTACGTAATGGACATTTTGAAATCTTGTTTGAGGGGGTGGTTGAGGTCTTGAAGAGGCTCCCTCAGCTGGCTCTTTGCCTTTGAAGGACCCTTCAGCGGGTTCCTTGCCCTTAGTGGATTTTCTAAAGGATGGAATAAGATCATGGCAACAAGTTGAATCAAATGAAGGGAGGTTATAATCAATAGAGGTTGATCATGTAATCGATGACACAAGAATGAATTATAACACAAGATGGAATTGATCATAGGAACATAAGTTTAATCAAAGAGATAAGATTTGATCAAGGGAAGAATCAGATCATGATACAGAATGGAAATGATTAGATTTAATCAGTAGAGTGAAGGGTCATGGCAAGGTCACGGTAATGGCACACACCACACAAAGAAGACACAATAAGAAATAACATGGTTAGCTCCCAAAAATTGTGACGGATGAAGTAATCAAAACACAAACACTTACTTAGGGGCCATGAGGTCGATTGACTTCAGAAGAACTCATCTCAAGTCGAGAGAAAAAACTCGTAGAAACTGGAACGACGTAGAGGACGTGTGCACGGAAAAACCAGAACACAAGCTCGCAGTTAGGAGTTGCCGAGAACACCAACCGCAGGAAGAAGAGCTCCCACGCACGGGGAGAAAATTGCACTCACAAGAGGACGAAGATGAGGGGTTTCGGTGATGAGGGGTTTCGGTCGGCTAGGGATTGGGAGTAAGGGAAAACGGGAGTTAATAGGTTGGTGGATCGGTCCACCAACCGCAATTTAATGTGATCGAATCGGACCACCGTTCGATCTGGGAGCGCCCAGACCGATCAGGCTCCGGCTTGATCGATCTGGCCTGGTCCTGATCGGTCGGGTGACCGATCAGGCAGGCTCCTGATCGATCGGCTGATCGATCAGGAAGCGAACAGTGGGTTTTCGAAATTTTCAAAATTTTCAGGAAGCGATCCACACAGTGAGCCAGATCGGTCTGTGGACCGATCCAGGCTAACACAAAGAGATTGCAGAGGGGTATCGCAATTTGGCTGGACCGGTCAGTTGGACCGATCAGACATACTCCTGATCGGTCTGGTGACCGATCAGGCTCCCTGATTTTTCCTGATACGATCTGAAACTTTCAGTTTCAGACTCCCTATCGATTTCTGATAAGATCAGATGAAAGTTTATCGATCTTAAAGGTGTTTCCATGACTATAATTGATCATTTAAGAAGGATCAAAGGTCCTTATGGGTCTAACAAATCATTTTGCTCCACCAAAGTGAAGGCAAACTCAAACACAAACATTCAATCAATCTTCACCCAAGTTTGTGTTAATATAAAGTCTCCAATCAAGTTTCCTTGATTGGAATGTCCAAGCATGATCATGGAGCCAAGTACACATATGTTATGCATTGGTTTTCCCCATACTTGGTCACCGTAGTGATTATTGTCTCGTCAACCTAATTTCTCAAGGGATGCATTGACATTTTGAGAAATTAGGTTGATCCTAGCATCTCACCCCATATCTAGCAAACAAAAACGTTTTGTTGAACCTTATAGTTTGTGTGAGATGTCCCCAAGTTACCCAATTGTTTCCCAACAATTTTGAGATGATCATGAAGGGTTTTGAATGCTCTTTAGTCCTATGAAGCATGACACATTCCCAACTCCCTTCGTAAGAAACTAAACTCATTCTCGGGGAGTGGTTTAGTGAAAATGTCCGCTAGGTTTGATTTGGACTCTACATGTGAGAGTACAATATCTCCTCTAGCAACATGATCTCTAATGAAGTGGTGACGCACTTCAATATGCTTGGTCCTAGAATGGTGGACTGGATTCTTTGTTAGGTTAATTGTGCTAATGTTGTCACACAACACTTGCACACCCTTGTAGGTTAATCCATATGCCTCAAGTGTATGAATCATCCACAACAATTGTGATACGCTCTCTCCCATGGCGATATATTCTGCCTCGGTCGTGGAGAGAGCAACACAATGTTGCTTCCGACTTGACCAACTAACTAGAGATGAACCTAAGAATTGGCAACCCCCACTTGTGCTTTTCCGGTCCAACTTGCATCTAGCATAGTCGGAATCGGTATAGCCAATTAGGTCAAAAGACTCGGTACGGGGTACCAAAGACCAACTCCAATTGTGCCCTTAAGGTATCTCAAAATTCTCTTGACAGCAATTAAATGAGATTCCTTGGCACAGACTTGATATCTAGCGCACATACCCACAGTAAAAAGTATATCAGGTCGACTATCTGTGAGGTATAGCAGACTACCTATCATGCTCCGATATTGAGTTAGGTCAACAGGTTTACAACTCTTATCATTGTCTAATTTTGTGTTTGTAGCCATGGGAGTGGTAACTTCCTTCGAATCACTCATGTTAAATTTTCGGAGCATCTCTTGAGTGTACTTCGATTGGTGCACATGGATTCCGTCATGAGTTTGCTTGATTTCATGTCCAAGGAAGAAAGTCAACTCTCCCACTAGACTCATTTCAAATTCACTCTCCATGTGTCCAATAAATTCATTTAAATAGCCCTTATTATTTGAGCCGCAAATTATGTCATCGACATATACTTGGGCTACAAATATATCATCACTATCTCTCCGTAGAAATAGTGTAGGGTCTATTTGTCCTCTCACAAAACCTTTTTCAATTAGAAACGTCGACAACCGCTCATACCAAGCTCGGGGTGCTTGTTTAAGGCCGTAGAGCGCCTTCTTGAGCTTGAACACGTGGTTTGGGAATTCGGTACTCTCAAACCCCAGAGGTTGTTCGACATAGACCTCTTCTCTTATTAAACCATTTAGAAAGGCCGATTTGACATCCATTTGATATAGCTTGAAACCTCGATGTGCTGCAAATGCAAGCATCAATCGGATGGTCTCTAATCGTGCCATGGGAGCATAGGTCTCATCATAATCAAGACCTTCAACTTGACTGTAGCCCTTAGCTACTAAGCGTGCCTTGTTTCTTATGATTTTTCCCTTATGGTTCAATTTATTTTTGAAGGCCCATTTGGTTCCAATAATGGTGGTCTTCTTAGGTCTAGGGACTAAGTCCCAAACTTGACTTCTTTCGAATTGACCTAGTTCATCTTGCATGGCAATGATCCAATCGGGATCATTTAATGCTTCATCAATTTTTCTAGGTTCAATTTCGAAAATTAGGGCAACTTCATTAGCCTCATTCCTAAAGAATGATCTAGTCCTAACCCCATGATGGATGTCTCCAACAATTTGGTCTTGGGGATGACTAGAGGCTAACCTAGTTGTCCTTGGTGTTGGTGGTGCTTCTTGGATGATGTCACTTGACACAAGCTCAGCCTCAGGATCCGGCTGATCTATAAGTTGTCTAGGCTCACCGTCATCAGACTCATCACCACCATCTACAACATTTGGACTTTCATCCAAACCCAGTTGCCTGAGTTCGAATTGAGCTCCTTCAACATCTTCTGATTGATCATTTACTTTGGGAATTTTCTCAAAAACAACATCAGAAGACTCTTCAACCAATCTAGATTTCTTGTTGTAGACTCGGTAAGCTTTGCTGACTAGAGAGTACCCGACCAGTATCCCTTCATCAGCTTTTGCTGTGAACTTTCCAAGATGGTCCTTGGTGTTTAGAATGAACACCTTACAACCAAACACCCTAAGATGTTTAACCGTAGGTGGTTTTCCAAACCAAAGTTCATGAGGAGTCTTTCTTAGAAATCTATGAATGAGGACTCGATTTTGCACGTAGCAAGCTGTGTTTACAGCTTCGGCCCACAAGTACCCCGGTAATGAGTACTCATTGAGCATGCTTTGAGCAGCCTCTTGTAGGACTCGGTTCTTCCTCTCTACAACACCATTTTGTTGTGGTGTTCTAGGAGTGGAGAACTCATGTCTATACCCTCTATCTTGACAAAACTCTAAAAACCGTTGATTTTGGAATTCACCTCCATGATCACTTCTTATTGTTTTAATTGTTGATGATTTTTCATTTTCAACCCTTCTACAAAAGGAAATAAAAATATCTAAAGTTTGATCCTTATACTTTAGAAAATAGGTCCATGTATATCTAGTAAAATCATCAATGATAACAAAACAATATCTACTACCATTCAAGGATATGATTGTACTACAATCAAACAAGTCCATGTGAAGTAAATCCAATGCGGTAGAAGTACTTACAGTGCTTTTACCTTTATGTGCAGATTTTGTTTGCTAATCCATTTGACATGCATCACAAAGTTTGTCCTTTTCATACTTGATGCTTGGTAAGCCACGAATTAATCCCTTGTTAGCCAATTTTCGGATATTCTTCATGTTCACATATGCTAGTCTCCGGTGCCAAAGGTTAGACTCATCTTCTCTTTGTTGGTGCAGGAAGCACCATATCGAACCTTGTTTTGATATTGACAAAGGATTCAAAGTTAAGTACTATTTGTGATCTAACGATATTATTAAGTGTGCAGAAAGAAGTCCTAGCGAAGGACTGCTAGGCACCTAGCGAAGGGCTGCTAGGAGTTGAAGACCTGGCGAAGGACTGTTAGGCACCTAGCGAAGGGCTGCTAGGAGTGGAAGACCTGGCGAAGGACTGCCAGGAGTTGAAGACCTGGCGAAGGGCTGCTAGGCACCTAGCGAAGGACTGCCAGGAATCGAAGACCTGGCGAAGGGCTGCTAGGCACCTGGCGAAGGACTGCCAGGAATCTAAGACCTGGCGAAGGGCTGCTAGGCACCTGGCGAAGGACTGCTTGGTACCGAAGACCTGGCGAAGGACTGCTGGGTAAAAGTCCAACCGGAGGAGCCGGTTGGCAAAAGGTAAATTCTCCTGAGAGGAGTAGGTGAGGACGCGTTCCCCGTCGAGGGAACAGTAGGCGTCGATTCAACCTAGGGTTCCATTTGGGAGACCTGAAGTCAGAACCAAGACAGCTACGGCTGTAAAATTCATTAACATTCTTGCTTTATTTTGTTTGGTACTAACCCTGGATGCAGGACTGAAGGAACGAGTTTCTGCAGCTCAGAACGCCCCAAAGGAGAGGGGCAGCACTAGGCAGGGTGCCCTGGAGGTCCCGGGCGCCCCTAAGGTGAAGGTAAGACAAGCTGAGCAAGTAAGGCTTCGGAAGCTCACTGGGGCAGGCGCCCTCATGCTCCCGGGCGCCCCCATGGTCCCGGGCGCCCCCATGGTCCCGGGCGCCCCGGATGCCTCGGGCGCCCTGGGTCCAAGCCAACGAAGCAATTGGATTGAAGTTAGCTGAGAAGCCAGCAAGACCAAGTCAAGCAGGGCGCCCTCTGTGTCCCGGGCGCCCCCGTCAAACCTCGAGCCCGATCCTAGAGGGATAAGGGCTGATCGAGTTCCGGATGAAGGTTTGCAGACCGAGAGACACGTGGAGGGCACCCCCAGCGTCCCGGGCGCCCCCAGATGCACCATAAAAGGGGCTCAACCCCTAAGGCTTCGACATCAATTCTTCCAACGCCTCTACGCTCTTCGACTCAAGTGCTCTGCTCCGGAAACCTCCGATATCGAGATTCAAGCGCCGACGACGACCCTCCGCATCGAAGAACGATCTACACCGGGCGTCGGTAACAAAGAGCTTAATTGTAATTTTTACTGCACTATTACTGTACAAATTTTTGTAATAACTTGCGCGATTATAGAATTGCCCGCAGTAAACGGTCAAGGACCGTGGGCCTTGGAGTAGGAGCCGACCGCGACTCCGAACCAAGTAAATCCTTGTGTTCGTGTGTGTTTTTGTGTTAATTTTTCGCTGTGCATTCTCTTTTTCAATCCGAAACGATTTATGATATTCACCCCCCTCTATCGTATTTTCTCGATCCAACACTCTTGACATGAGACACTTAACAAAAGCATTAGTAGCACTTTTAAAGGAAACTTGGTAAATGTTATCTACTCTTGTGCCTACTAGTACCGTGTCAAATGTGTCATGTTGTCTAACTAGACATTGACTTGATTTGAAATCAATTGTGTAACCCACATCACACAATTGACTGACACTTAGGAGATTAAATGTCATCCCCTTGACTAGAAGGACATTCTTAATTCTAAGACATTCGGATATTTGAATGTCTCCTATTCCTATAACCTTAAGACTATCATTGTTACCAAAGAAAACATTGCCTCTACTTTTTCTTTGAAATGTAGTGAATAAGGATCTATCACCGGTCATATGTTTGGAGCACCCACTATCAACGAACCAAGTTGATAGATGCTCCCCCTCAATCACAACCTACACAAATCGAAAAATAGAAGATTTAGGTACCCAAATCTTGGGACCTAAAGCACCTACTAAGCAAGATTTAGGCACCCATGCCTTGACCACCTTCTTTTGAGTCCTAGGAGTCTTAAATTGTCTAATATCAGTCCTAGACATTAAGGACACAAATGATGGTTCTTTGGGTCGGTAACCAATGAAGGATCGATGTAGGCTTGCAGAGGGGGGGGTGAATGCACTTTCGCGGATCGTTTTGATCTCTACAAAGTTGTTAGCGCAGCGGAAATAATATGTAAAAGAAATAACAATGCTAGCAATACCAGATTTTAGTTGGTATCCACCCCGGTCGGGTGACTAATCCAACAATCTGTCGGTGGATCAAACCCCGGATAACCTTCGGCTAGAACTCGTCGCTCCTTGTGGGTGGAGAAACCTCGCCACAACACCAAGGACACTTCCTGAGTATACAAGACTACTAACTTGCCCTATCCAAGCAAGTTTCATCAAGAACAATAGGAGAAAACGAGCCCCTTTAAATAGGGCTTGAATCTGAAACAGTGGCTACCAGTCGACTGCCCAAATGGCAGTCAACTGGTCCCACTCAGATTCGACCGTTACATCATAACGTTCGAATTCTGCCAGCCTGTTTCAGCCTATACCAATCGACTGCCCCTGGGCCAGTCGACTGGTACACACTTAAGCCTAGGGTTTCACTCCCAAGTACAAGTCTCTCCGCACTCAAACCCTCCCCGCTTAACCCCTGAATACAAGCACTCATACTCAACCTAGTTGACTCTCTACCAGCAGTCTTGACTGTTGCTTTCACGCCCTCTTCATCTTTGGCCCTCGTCCCTCGGATGCGCACGCAAGCCTCCAGCTTGCCTCCATGCCACCCTTCACGTATGCCTCGAAGTCCGCGTCCCTCGGCTCATCATCTCTGCTATCCAACGGTCCCTCGGATGCGCACGCAAACCTCCAGCTTGCCTCCATGCCATCCTTCACCTGAAGACGTCAACTAAGTCCACGTGTACCTGTATACCTGCACAATCATGTACACATGTGAGAACAACACAAATCCTAACTTAATCATATTGCCCACTCATCAAAATATCATGATCCTCCAGATCATCTTAGGGCCGATTGCCCCAACAATCTCCCCCTTTTTGATTTGTGGCAATATGTTAACTTAGGTAAACACATAGCAATAATAATAGCAACCGCAGTTAAAATTCAAGCATAACACACAAGAGGCAACCTCCCCCGTAACCTATGCTTTCTCCCAAATTTCAACTCTTATTGCTAATCCCAAGTTAAGTTTCAAACCAAACCTAACTTAATACTCAAATTCTCCCCCTTTGACACCATCAAAATGATTGCCCCAAGCAACCCAACCCTTGATGCCAAATAGAACTTGATCCTATTTATGAAAACCCCTTCAAAAATCAAAAAAAAACAATCTGTCCACACTGCCAGTCGACTGCCCCCAGGGCAGTCGACTGATACAACAGATTTCAGAATTTCAGACGAAATTCAAAAATGAATAAAAAATTCCAGAAAATCTAGAAAAATATGAAACTTTGCAAGCACAATTGTTAAGGTATTCCGTACCCTAGAAAAATTTTGGTTCATGAAAATCATCAACCGTGCTTGACTTTTGGTACAAACTCAAAAAGCCCCAATGAATGTCAATTTTGTACCAACCTAGAGTTGTAATCATGGGATCCTATAATTTTCATTCTATATCAACTCCACTTGACATTCAAAATGTTTTCCAAACTCTCTCTTTCAAATAGATATCTTTTCTATATAGGATATCATTACTTTATTTTCAATCAAAATATATTAGATGAGATAACAATATAAAGTTCCAAAATTATATCATGAACCCATAAATAAAAGTCAAGATAGAAGCATTCAAGGAAATTTCAAAATAGCACATAGTCATGATAATACTTCAATAGCTCAATAGAAAACATAGGAAAACAAGTCACATGACATAAAACTACAAAATGAAGTAATGCATAGAACCTAAAATAGTTTCTAGGGCCAACGCCCAGAGATCATCCATATACATACAACCATCAGAATATAGAGTGTTTGAGAGGTATAAGAAAAATATCAAGGACACAACACTCTCAACACTAGACCCCAACAACTACATCAGCTGATCAGAAGTACATGTGGTCGTCACCGTCTGGAGGAGGAGGAGGAGGAGCAGGAGGACCCTGGTATGCTAAATCCCATCGCTGCAGCATCTCATACATGGTCTCTTGCCTGGTCATGAAGCCCTGGCAAAACTCTGTGAGGCCCTGGACCTCCCTCTGGGTCGCCGCCTGGCCCTGCTGGAGGCTCCGAACATCTCCCTGGATGATATGAACATCCTCACGGAGCCCATGAACGTCCTCACGGTGCTGAGTAAACTCTGCGCGGGTGACCAGCTCTGTAGGCTCCTCATCTGTAGCAGCTGCCTCTGGTCGCTCCCTCCAAACGAATACCCCCTTTCTAGACTCAATGCCTGCCAAAGACAATTGGCGGGTACCAATCTGATCATAGTCTTTGGACAGGTGTCTAACCTGACCACTGGTGACACAAATGCCAAATCGAAGCTGGAAGAACTCAGTCAACATGTGGCAGAAAGGCATATAGATTTTCCCGTTCACACTCTGAGAAAAGTGACAGATGGATGCAAACACATGCAACGATACATCTATGTCCAGCCGCCTCTCAAAAGCATACATCATCACTAAGTGAGGCAATCTAATCCTTGCCCTCCTCTTAGTGACAATGGGTAGGATGCACTCTACCATAATTTTATACAGAACATGACTGGATGGACTCATTGGTTTTGCATCAAAAGTGCGCTCAGATTCGTGTCTATGCCTTCTGAAGTAGTGGACATGAATCTGATCAATAGTTACACCTGGGAACTCAAGTGGTTCAACAATGTTTGGAAAGTATGTATTGTGATTGTTCGAGGCCCGACATTCTAGGAAACTGGCTAAAACCATTGGTGTGAAAGGAATGGTGACACCCGCTACCCTTGACTCATAAACTCTATTGTCTAGGTCAAGACAAGTCAAATTTGCAAAGAACTCCTTACACAGATCAAGATTAACATCATGTTGACAATAGACAAGTTGTTCTATGCCGAAATGAGTAATCATCTCAGTAATATGAGGTACCTTATCTTCAAAATATGCTTTATTGAGATACCGACAGGGTAGTTGGACAAATTGATTTTCCTCGAATCTCTTTTTGCATTCTAAACTTCTAAACCTAGACTCTTCTAGGCCTTGTGAACTTGGTCGGGATGATCCTTCACCCCTTGACCTCTTAGACACAACTCTAATGAACCAAGTATGCATGCATCCCAATACAACCCCCCAAAAAGAGAAAATACCAAGAAAACACACACAAAACAACATATTAGCATCAATGCGAAGCCTAAATGAAAAATGAACCTTAACCATCATACCACTTTGCCCTTTGCATTGTGAGATTTGGGAATCGCGTAGGTTGACTTGAGAAGGGGGTTTTCTACTAACCCTAGAGGTAGATCGGAGTTAGAGGAGGCCTTAGGGAAGAAGTTTAGGGCTTAGGAGAAGCTTAGGATGCAGGAGGAGTTCAAAGGAGGTGAAAATCGTCGGGAATAAGCAGCCAAAACCCTAGGTTTGGCTTTCCCGGCGCGCCCTTCCCTTTTATAAGACCCGCGTACCAGTCGACTGCCCCTGGGCCAGTCGACTGGTCCACGCCGTAATTACATTCTGTGGGTTTTGCCAGTTGACTGGCCTCAAGCCAGTCGACTGGCGCCTGATATTCTGAATTTTCAGATTTTCAATCCGAATTTCAGAAATGCCTAACTAATTCCACAAATTCCCAAAAATTCTGAAATCTTGTGGGAAGCTTCGTGGATCCTATATTTACTTGGGAAAAATATAATTTTAATCAAGGTCATTCCAAATCCCAAGTTTGGTACAAACTCCGAGTTTCTCTAAAAAGTATCATAAGACTCTTCCCAAAAGTTCTAGTTTGGACCTCACCTTGATGCCACTTCCCATACTCATCCATAATCCATTCATAGCATCAAGTTATATGGTATTTAGGCGTCAAAATCGATTTGTCTCAATTAAAATCCTAATTTCACCTTCTTCTTTATAATTCTCCCTTAAGTGTGCCAACTCTCTAGGATTAAGACTACCCTTAGCCTTTTAAACCTCTTGGCACACCCTTAGTCTTTTTAATTCCCTAGAAGTAAACCACCTGAGATCCATTGACCATGGAACTCGTCTTGACTCTAGAGCTTCTATCCCTAATTACCTCCCTAGGTAATTCTTCTACAAAGCAAGACCACACCGGTGCTCCTCCGGTGCTTCTTGACTTTCCACCATTACTCTCTTAATCCGATAGACCTTTTCTTTGGTCAATTTCTTTTCTTTTCTTTAAATGGCTTTTTCCT
>JAGFNQ010006186.1:0-20732 GCA_024364735.1 Boesenbergia rotunda
CTGAATTTCCTTCGTGCAACTCGATTAGTTTCCCCCACAGCTCCTTGGCACTGTTGAATGGACCCACCCAGTTCAGCTCCTCTTTTGTTAAGCCGCATTGGAGGGTTTGGGTCGCCTTTGTATCAGCCTCAATCTTCCGTTTCAGAGCGGTGTCCCACTCTGTGTAGGTTTGAGGTACTCCTTCAGCATTCTTTGGAATCTCCAGTCCGGACTGGATGGTTATCCACATGTCCACCTGAGTTTTCAGGGGGACCTCCATTCTGCTCTTCCAGTAGGAGAAGTCCTCCCCACTAAAGAGAGGTAGTCTTGCGGTGCTGAAGCCTTCTGTTGGGACCGGGTGCATGTTGACATGGATGCGGGTTCATAATTTTAAAATTAATTACGTGCAGCGGAAGGTTTAGCATAAATAATTTCTCAAATTATTTAATCACACATCTAAGCATGCAACCTTATCTTGTGTAGACATGATCATATATTTAAAATTTTGCAGAAACGTAAACTAATTTACTTGTTACCTCGCGTAACTCGAAGGAAGGGACGAGATCCAACCGTAAGCGTCGCTCGGAAGCTCCGCCTCTATTCGCGTCCACGCCGAGTATCTTCGGGATGACTTCGCAAAGCCATGAGTTTCGTGTTCTCGAGAACTACTAGATTCTCCGAGAATGCGATAAAAAACAAGAGAGAAGTAATCACATCGGAAAAACTCACCACCAAGGTTGGCCGGAATCACAATTCCGGCGAGAAGGAGGAAGATGACTTGCGCCCAATCCCAAGGTGATGATGGCCGGAGAGGAAGATCGTCCCAACGGAAGAACTTCGACGCCTTGGTGCTTCTCCTTGTGCTCACGGCAAGAAGAAGGGAGAAAAAGGGAGAGGCTGGCCAAGAGAAAGAAGGGAGGAGAGGCAGAGAGCCCAAGCAAGAATACTTTGATTATTTCGAATTAATTCCAAGCCTTGCCTTGCGTCCTTTATATAGTGGCCTCTCAACCGCCAAGTCTCTTTTTTTCTTATGGAATAAATTTTCATAAGAAATTTATCATATAAATTTTCTATGACTTATTCCATCATGCCAAGTCTTGATTTTATATCATGGTTAAAATCATATTTTAATTCATGATAAAAATCAACCAAGTCTCTTTTTTCTTATGGAATAAATTTTCATAAGAAATTTATCATATAAATTTCTTATCATGGTAAATCAATCCATGATTGATTTTATAAAATAAAATAAACCAATCCATGGTTCATTTTAATTTGCATGAAAAATAAATTTCTTTATATAAATTTCTTTATCATGGTAAATCAATCCATGATTGATTTTATAAAATAAAATAAACCAATCCATGGTTCATTTTAATTTCCATGAAAAATAAATTTTATATAAATTTCTTTATCATGGTAAATCAATCCATGATTGATTTTATAAAATAAAATAAACCAATCCATGGTTCATTTTAATTTCCATGAAAAATAAACCAAACCTTGGTTTATATATAAAAATTTATATCATCCATAATTTTATAAAACAAACCACACTTGATTTATTTTATAAATTGAACCAAACAATTTGGTTCCCTCCCTTTGTTGTGGCCGGCCAAGCAAAGAGGGTGGGGACCCTCTTTGGCCGGCCTATCCAGGCCACGCCCCAATGAATTAAACTCATTTAATTCATCTATTAAGTCTTCAAAAGACTTAGCCATTTTACGCTTCCGATGCGTCTCTGAAAAATTCAGATTCGACTTATCGTTTGGCTCAACCAAACCTAATCTCTCTTGATTGGAAAATCCAATTTTCAACTCGTTTTAAATCCCTCGGATTACTCATAGTGCGTGTGACTAAATAGGCTTTCGATTTATGTTGGTCGTCTATAACTAACCAATTATAGAACGATCATGAGTGGCACCTAGTAGTACATCATGATCCCCAATTAATCGAAAGATCAACGGTTGACCTCAAAAATAATTCTGAAACCCTTCAGCAGCTATAATGAATCGTGCCCCATTCCATTCACCATCTTATACCCACTTGGTTTAGGACATGGTCTATGTGTGTCAGTCCCCACTTGGCTGACTACGTCACACCTAGCCCAAGTAACGTTTTCTCGTCCTACGGATTCTAATTACTCTCATGTATCTAAGAGATTCAACTCTGAACATGTCATGCTCTGGCCAGAGGCTTCGAGTAACAATCCGATGATAGGCCTTGGGTATACATCTCCTCGCAAGGAGAGGTGAATCCTTTGTAGGCTGTTCAAACATCTTCGGGCACTTCGGCTTATACCCAATCATCCTGGGTCCACACCTCCTTGGAGATGCTTGCTTAAGATGTCAAAGTATAAGTCTCCATGACCAAGATGACTTAAACACCGCAAGTCAAAGGAACATCGCACTTAAGCTGCAGTAAGAACTTCACTGACATGTCTATATGTAGACTACCATATGAAGTTTTACAACCAGTCACTCCAATGAACTAGTTCCCTTAACTAGCATTCATGTTTATCTCCGGACATCCCAATGTCATCAGTCAGTGAGAATCAGCTGATTAGAGAATAACCCATGCTAGTCTCAACAGAATTGATAGTGTCCGTTTTTATCAATTCATCGACTAGGGACAATTTCAATACTTCACAATTGCACATGTAGAGATAATCACTAGTTGTGAATTCATCACAAATTCTCTCATGCTGTGAATTGTATTGCGGACATTCAGTAAATAAGTTTAAGATCTCAATCAAATACATAAACATGTATACTCAAATAGTGAATATTCATTTATTAAAATAAATGATTACAATCATAAGGTGATTGCCTTAGGATACTTTTCTCATATCACTAACAAACTCCCACTTGGCCTAATGCCAATCGATACGGTATCCAATACCACAGGCTCTAACATGACCCTCAAACTTGCTTTGAGGCAAGGCCTTAGTTAAAGGATCCGTTAAATTCCTTTCAGTGAGAATTTTCTCAAATTGTACATCATTCCTACTTATAATCTCTTTGATCAGATGATAGCGGCGAAGCACATGTTTGGATCGCTGATGAGACCATGGTTCCTTTGCTTGTGCAATAGCTCTATTGTTGTCGCAATAAACCGGTATTGCATCATCAATGGTTGGAACCACACCAAGTTCTGAGACAAACTTCTTGATCCAGACTGCTTCCTTTGCTGCTTCCGAAGCTGCAATATATTCCCCTTCCGTAGTAGAATCCGCTACGGTGTCTTGCTTGGAACTCTTCCAACTTATTGTGCCTCCATTCAAAATAAATACGTATCCAGATTGAGATTTGGAGTCATCCTTATCTGTCTGGAAACTGGCATCTGTATACCCACGTATTATCATATCACCTTCTCCATATATTAGGAACACATCCTTAGTTCTTCTTAAGTACTTGAGGATTGTCTTGACAGCTGATAACTAGCATTTTGACGGATAAATTTTGTGCAATTAGTGAGGGAATTTGAGGCTTTGGGGTGTATTTGTTTATGAAATGATACATAATTATGAATAGGATGTATTTTCATTGGTTAATTAATTTTTCTGCATTTTCACACTCATATTTCATTTTATTGAATTTTTGGACAGCTTGTGCATCATTGGATCAAAAGGGGCACATCCAGGGCGAAGATGGTCATTCTGTCCGAGCCTGATTGGTCACCAGACCAATCAGGGGAGAGCCTGATTGGTCACCAGACCAATCAGGGGAGAGCCTGATCGGTCCAGTGACCGATCAGGGAAGGCCTGATCTGTCCAGCGACCGATCAGGAGGAGATGACACAGCAGAATTCAGAATTTTAGCTACTGATCACATCCTGATCGGTCCCCAGACCGATTAGGGAGGTTCCTGATCGGTCTCCAGACCGATCAGGGAGCATCCAGATCGATCCAGAGCCATTCAGTCCGATCAGTAGCTGTCCAGATGCGATCGGATGCACGGGTCATCACAACCCTCCACTTGAATCTGGCAACGACGATTAATGGAGCTTCATTGCAAGTGATCTCAGCCACCCATCAGAGGAAATCAAGGGTGGAAAGGAGGAATAGAAAAGGGGATTAGGGCAGCCAAAGAAGGGGATCTCATATCACGCCATCACATCTCTTACCCGAGGCCCCTCCATCGGATCCATCGCCACCAAGCGGCCGGCGGTTCCTTCCTCCACCTCGCTACCGCCGGCCGGAGCTTCTTCTCCACCTCCACTTCTCCTTCTTCTTCACTCCTCATCCGCAAACCCTAGGGGCAACCACTCTTCATCAGATTGGGCAACCACTCCTTCATCAGATTCGGCACCAGCCCTTCACATTCCTTCACAGCAATTTTTCAGATCCATTCCGGCAGCCTTCATTAGATTGTTTGATTTGTTTGATGTAGTTGAATGTTTGCATTGGATGGATCTTTCCCATTTCAAATTGCATGTACTTGAATCAATTTACAGCATGCCTATCATATGTTTGATGAATTGTCCCTTCCATTAGATAGATTTCAATTTTAAATTTTCTTTAGCTTAGATTCTTTTAAGATGTGTTAGTTTGATTGCTTTATGTTTCCTTATGGTTATGTCTTCGGTTTTATGCAATTAGGTTAGGTTAGGTTAGGTTTCATTAATGCTCTATTTCTTTAATTGCTTCCTTTATGTTGCCTTTCGTTTCCTTGCCAAGTGTTGTTAGGTTAAATTAGATTCTCTTTACTTGCATTGTCTTTCAGTAATCAGGATTAGATTTCATACTTGCTTCGCTGTTTCATTTCGTAGTCTTAGTTCTCAAATCTAAACCCCCAGATTAATATCCAAAATCCAAAAGCAATAATTTGGAATCCTAAGATTATTAACCTATCATTACATTCCTTGAGAGAGACGACTCGAGTTACTCTATACTGCATTAGATTAGAGGAGTTCGATACTTTAATTGTATTTGAAACCGTAACGCGACAAATACGGGTATCAACAGCCGCCCAATGATCCATTCCTAGATCAGACTGGTATCTGCTTGTGACGCTCAGAGCATATGATATATCGGGCCTAATACATAACATAGCATACATGACAGATCCTATCGCGGATGCATAAGGAATCATATTCATGCAAATCCTCTCGTCATCTGTGCGCGGACACATAGACTTCGAAAGGTTGATCCCATGCCTGATGGGAAGGTAACCTTTCTTGGATTCCGACATGCTAAACCCTTTTAGCACTCGGTCTATATATGTAGACTACAAAAGACCAAGCAATCGTTTTGATCTATATCTATAGATTCTAATCCCAAGGATATAGGTTGCTTCTCCCAGGTCTTTCATGGAGAAAGTTTTGAACAACCAAATTTTAACTGACTGTAAGACTGATATATCATTTCCTATAAGTAATATGTCATCGACATATAACATTAGGAATACGACTGCACTCCCACTAACCTTCTTGTACACACAAGGTTCGTCAAGATTTTGTAAGAAATCAAACTGTTTGATTGTCTCATCAAAACGGATGTTCCAGCTCCTTGATGCTTACTTTAGTCCATATATGGATCGTCGAAGCTTGCATACTTTGGTTTTATCAACCGATGTGAAACCTTCAGGTTGTATCATGTATACATCCTCAAGTAGGTTTCCATTAAGGAAAGCTGTTTTCACATCCATTTGCCATATCTCATAATCATAATGAGCTGCTATGGCCAGGAGCATCCGAATGGATTTAAGCATAGCTACTGGCAAATATGTTTCGTCATAATCAATTCCTTGTTTCTAACGATATCCTTTTGCCACTAATCTAGCCTTAAAGGTAACAACATTACCTTCCATGTCAGTTTTCTTCTTGAAAGCCCACTTGCACCCTATGGGCTTAATCCCTTCAGGTGGGTTAACCAAGTCCCATACTTGATTTTTATACATGGAATCCATTTCCGACTTCTTGGCTTCAAGTCATTTATCCCTTTCTGAATTTTTCAGAACATCTTCATAATTGATAGGTTTGTCATTGTTAATGAGTAACACATCGTTCGATTCACTTATGAGAAATCCGTATCTCTTTGGAATATTGCGTGTCCTATCAGACCTACGAAGAAGTGGTGTTGTTTTAGGTTCAACTGATAGCTCATCATTATGAGTTATCGGTTGTGGGTCTAGACTAGGTGTCTCTGTAATGTCTATTGGAGTTTCTTGAACTTCTTCAAGTTCAATGCTACTCCCACTGTTTTCTTGTAAAAGACATTCTTTTTCTAGAAATACAACATGCCTTGAAACAAACACCTTTTGTTCCAAGGGATGATAGAATTGGTAACCTTCGTATCCTTAGGGTATCCAATAAATAGACATTTATCAGACTTAGCATCTAATTTGTCTGATATAGTCCGCTTTACATAAGCAGGACAACCTCATATCTTTAGGTGAGATAAATGAGGTTTCTTACTATTCCACGTCTCATATGGAATAGTAGAGACTACCTTGGTCGAGACTCTGTTTAGCAAGTAAACAGCTGTCTTAAGCGCATAGCCCCAAAAGGATTTTGGAAGAGTTGCATGATCTATCATAGATCTAACCATGTCCATCAAGGTTCGGTTATGCCTCTCAGATACACCATTATGCTGTGGTGTATATGGCGGAGTCCATTGAGACAATATCCCATTGTCCCTAAGATAATCTTGAAACTCTTGACTTAAGTATTCACCACCCCGATCGGATCGAAGTATCTTAATACTTTTGCCAAGTTGTTTCTCTACTTCACTTCAGAACTCTTTGAATTTCTCAAAAGCTTCAGATTTGTGTTTCATTAAGAACACATACCCGAATCGTGAGTGATCATCGATAAAGGTAATGAAGTAGCTATAGCCTCCTTGTGCAAGAGTTGACATTGGTCCACATACATCAGTATGTATTAGACTAAGCAATTCTCCCACTGGTTTACCTTTTCCGGAAAAGGGTAATTTGGCCATCTTGCCTTTTAAGCATGATTCGCATGTATCAAATGAACCGGGTTCAAATGATTCCAGAATTCCACATCGGTGTAATTTGGTCATCCGTTTCTTTCTTACATGGCCATGACGACCATGTCATATATAGGAGTCTATTTGATTATCTATTTGAACACGTTTGTTGCTAACTTCGATATTGAAAAAGTCACCAGATAAATCTAACGTGTAGTTACCATTGCATAAAGTTCCGGTCCCATAAAGAACACCATTTAAAGTTATGTAACAACAATTGTTACTAAAAGTTAAATGGTAACCCTTTTCATTCAAGCATGAAATAGATACAATATTCTTTATTAACGAAGGAACAAAATAACAATTATCCAATTCTAAGACAAGTCCAGTAGGGAGCTTTAGCAAATATGTTCCGATGGCAATAGCAGCAATCTTTGCTCCTTTTCCAACTCGCAAATTCGTTTCTCCCTTGACGAGTCTTCTTCTATTCCTTAGCCCCTGTATGTCATTACATATATGTGAGCTACACCCAGTATCAAGTACCCAGGTGTACGAGGAAATAGAGTGACATTCAATAACGAAGATGCCTGAAGAGGATGGGGCATCGGATGCCTTCTTCTTCAAGGAATCAAGATAAACCTTGCAGTTTCTTCGCCAGTGGCCCTCCTTGCCACAATGATGGCAAGTGCCTTTTGGTGCTTTTTCAATCCTTTTGTCCTTAGTTAACTTATTGGTGTCCAAAATGGAACACAAATTCAGAGAAGACATGATCAAGTGATTATCCTAGAAATACAAATTGAGGTTATGTGATGAGAATGATAAAGAATGCATCAATATACATTCTTTAAATCCTATTTATTTTTCGAATTGAATAACCCTTTTTATCAATTCGAGAGATCGTAGGAACATCTTCAAATAGGTTGATATCCATCCATAGATAAGAACAACCATGGCTGGGGCCATCAAGTTATTCTTAGCTATGAAGGTAGGTAATTATACCGATTACATATTACATATATGTAACTATCACATTATGCTATCAACTAATTGAATGTTTGCATAAATCATTGGGTTGTTAACTCATTAACAAGTATGCAACAATATACATAGCACCCAACTGCACCTCTCTTTACATCGACCTTGGCTGTGGCACAATAAATCGATGCTCCATGCTTAAGGCTGACCCATTAATCAAGAAATAGTTTTAATATGGTTGGAGCTCATTCAAACGTTTAGTCAGGCTTAGATGTGTCCAACAACCAAAACTAAGGATTGACCTCTGACTTCAACTATATTAATCATAAACTAATTCCATGGTTTGAACATGTTGAGGTTCAAGCCGGGCATGGATGTGTCCATCAACCCAAACGAGAAATAAAACTCTGGTTCTAACCATATTAATGGAAGGTGTTGGCCTTAATATTTTGTAAGGGGTTTTGGGTCTCATCCTTTTTCTTTTAAGCACATTCATGACATATAATTATGTCATGTTCTAACGATTTCCTTAATAAAGTATGTATGTGACTTAATTTATCAAGTCTCATTAATTGAATTATGAACCGGATCTCCTAATTCTAATTTCATACTTTATTCAAGGAATTGTTTTGGGAAACAATTTCCTAAATTGTCATAATCAATTTCGGAAATAATATGTTTAAGACTTTGATTTCTCTAAATCAAATCTTATTAAATTAAGAGACAGATTCCCTTAATTCAACCACATATTATTTTCATGAAAATCTTATTTAAGGAAATATACTACTCTATAGGAAACAATTTTCCTAATTAATTTTGGAGACAATAATATGTAAGAGCATCACCTCATAAATCAAATAAGGAAATTATCGTTTGAGAATCACCTCAAAAATTTCCAAGATTTGATCATATATTTTATTTATGAAAAATTAATATCAATAAATAACTTAATTTGGACGGCTCCCCGAGGCTCAATCCAAATTAAACATTTGACAATTTAAATTCAGTTTAGGAAATTTAATTATAACAACTAACTTTAAATTGGACGGCTCCCCGAGGCTCAATCCAAAATAAAGAATTTTGTAAATAATTTAATTTCCAATTATGAATTTAAATGTCAATTAATATTCTCATAATTTGTCTAGACTTTCTTGAAAGAAAATGCCCAAAATTACGAGCTTTCCATAAATGAAAAGTTTCCAAAAATAAAAATTTTCAGAATAATTGTAAGTTTCTGGTACAAAGAAAACTTACGTATTTCCAAAATTGGAAATTTTCCAAAATAGGAAATTTCCAAAATTGGAAAGTTTCCAAAAATGGAAAGTTTTCTCAATTATCATAAAATTTCAGAAACAGGGATATTTCAAAAGTTTGCGAAATTTCATGAGGATTCCCAAACTTTGAAATTCCTAAATCTAAAATTTACCATAATTGGAAAGTTTCCATAATTGGAAAATTTTCCAAAATTGAGATTATGACAAAGTTTTCCGCAAAACAATTATATGATTATGTTGAACACTAACCGGCTCTGATACCACTGTTGGGACCGGGTGCATGTTGACATGGATGCGGGTTCGTAATTTTAAAATTAATTACGTGCAGCTGAAGGTTTAGCATAAATAATTTCTCAAATTATTTAACCACACATCTAAGCATGCAACCTTATCTTGTGTAGACATGATCATATATTTAAAATTTTACAAAAACATAAACTAATTTACTTGTTACCTCGCGTAACTCGAAGGAAGGGACGAGATCCAACTGTAAGCGTCCCTCGGAAGCTCCGCCTCTATTCGCGTCCACGCCGAGTATCTTCGGGATGACTTCGCAAAGCCACGAGTTTCGTGTTCTCGAGAACTACTAGATTCTCCGAGAACGCGACAAAAAACAAGAGAGAAGTAATCACATCGGAAAAACTCACCACCAAAGTTGGTCGGAATCACAATTCCGACGAGAAGGAGGAAGATGACTTGCGCCCAATCCCAAGGTGATGATGGCCGGAGAGGAAGATCGTTCCAACGGAAGAACATCGTCACCTTGGTGCTTCTCCTTGTGCTCACGGCAAGAAGAACGGAGAAAAAGGGAGAGGTCGGCCATTAGAAAGAAGGGAGGAGAGGGAGAGAGCCCAAGCAAGAATACTTTAATTATTTCGAATTAATTCCAAGCCTTGTCTTGGGTCCTTTATATAGTGGCCTCTCAACCGCTAAGTCTCTTTTTTTCTTATGGAATAAATTTTCATAAGAAATTTATCATATAAATTTTCTATGACTTATTCCATCATGCCAAGTGTTGATTTTATATCATGGTTAAAATCATATTTTAATTCATGATAAAAAATCAACCAAGTCTCTTTTTTCTTATGGAATAAATTTTCATATGAAATTTATCTTATAAATTTCTTTATATAAATTTCTTTATCATGGTAAATCAATCCATGATTGATTTTATAAAATAAAATAAACCAATCAATGGTTCATTTTAATTTCCATGAAAAATAAATTTCTTTATATAAATTTCTTTATCATGGTAAATCAATCCATGATTGATTTTATAAAATAAAATAAACCAATCCAAGGTTCATTTTAATTTCCATGAAAAATAAATTATATATAAATTTCTTTATATAAATTTCTTAATCATGGTAAATCAATCCATGATTGATTTTATAAAATAAAATAAACCAATCCATGGTTCATTTTAATTTCCATGAAAAATAAACCAAACCTTGGTTTATATATAAAAATTTATATCATCCATAATTTTATAAAACAAACCACACATGATTTATTTTATAAATTGAACCAAACAATTTGGTTCCCTCCCTTTGTTGTGGCCGGCCAAGCAAAGAGGGTGGGGACCCTCTTTGGCCGGCCTATCCAGGCCACGCCCCAATGAATTAAACCCATTTAATTCATCTATTAAGTCTTCAAAAGACTTAGCCATTTTACGCTTCCGATGCATCTCTGAAAAATTCAGATTCGACTTATCGTTTGGCTCAACCAAACCTAATATCTCTTGATTGGAAAATCCAATTTTCAACTCGTTTTAAATCCCTCAGATTACTCATAGTGCGTGTGACTAAATAGGCTTTCGATTTATGTTGGTCGTCTATAACTAACCAATTATAGAACGATCATGAGTGGCACCTAGTAGTACATCATGATCCCCAATTAATCGAAAGATCAACGGTTGACCTCAAAAACAATTCTGAAACCCTTCAGCAGCTATAATGAATCGTGCCCCATTCCCTTCACCATCTTATACCCACTTGGTTTAGGACATGGTCTATGTGTGTCAGTCCCCACTAGGCTGACTACGTCACACCTAGCCCAAGTAACGTTTTCTCATCCTACGGATTCTAATTACTCTCATATATCTAAGAGATTCATACTCTGAACATGTCATGCTCTAGCCAGAGGCTTCGAGTAACAATCCGATGATAGGCCTTGGGTATATATCTCCTTGCAAGGAGTGGTGAATCCTTTATAGGCTGTTCAAACATCTTCGGGCACTTCGGCTTATACCCAATCATCGTGGATCCAGACCTCCTTGGAGATGCTTGCTTAAGATGTCAAAGTATAAGTCTCCATGACCAAGATGACTTGAACACCGCAAGTCAAAGGAACATCGCACTTAAGCTGCAGTAAGAACTTCACTGACATGTTTATATGTAGACTAGCATATGAAGTTTTACAGTCAGTCACTCCAATGAACTAGTTCCCTTAAGTAGCATTCATGTTTATCTCCGGACATCCCAATGTCACCAGCCAGTGAGAATCTGCTGATTAGAGAATAACCCATGCTAGTCTCAACAGAATTGATAGTGTCCGTTTTTATTAATTCATCGACTTGGGACAATTTCAATACTTCACAATTGCACATGTAGAGATAATCACTAGTTGTGAATTCATCTCAAATTCTCTCATGCTGTGAATTGTATTCCAGACATTCAGTAAATAAGTTTAAGATCTCAATCAAATACATAAATATGTATACTCAAATAGTGAATATTCATTTATTAAAATAAATGATTACAATCATAAGGCGATTGCCTTAGGACACTTTTCTCATATCACTAACACCTTATTGCATGACCATTTTATCTGAAAAGTAAACTAAAGGAAAGAAAATATCCCAAGACTTGGTCTTGTATTAGTAGTGCGGGATAAAGAGAAATAATTATCGAGGGGTGTTGCACCAACCTCGATTAACAAGAAAACTTCGAAAAAGAAAAAGAAAAGTAATTAAAAAAGTCCGAAAAATTCTCAAACTGGTGGTTGCACCAAATTTTAGCTTCCCCGCTCTGATACCACTTGTTGGATCGAGAGAAACGATAGAGGGGGGGTGAATATCATAAATCGTTCGAATTATAGTTAGAGAAATTACGCAGTGGAAGAATTAAACACAAAACGCGAACACAAGATCTTTTACTTGGTTCGGAGTCGCGGTCGGCTCCTACTCCAAGGCCCATGGTCGTTAACCGTTTACTGCGGGAAATTCTATATGTGCGCAAAATAGTTTACAGACAGATATGATAATTGTAGTACAGTAAACAAAACAAACAGCTCTTCGTTACCAACGTCCTGTGTAGATTGTATTTTCGGAGCAGAGGGACGTCGTCGACGCTTGTATCTCGAGTCGGGAGGTTTTCGGAGGAGAGCGCGGAGTAGAAGAGCGTGAGTGCGTTGGAAGAATTGATTGTTGAGAAGCCTTGGCGTTGGGTGCTATTATGGCACTTCGGGGCGCCCTGGACGTCGGGGGCGCCCCCCCACGTGTCAGCCGATCCGAGATTCTCTCGGTCAGCCCTTATCCCTCTCGAATAGGGTTGAGGTTGACTCTGGGGGAGCCCTGGTTGACCTGATCTGCTGGTTTCTCGGTTGGATAAGTCTTATCTTCTTTATTGGCTTGAGTGCGGGGCGCCCTGGGCACTGGGGGCGCCCGGGAGCACGGGGGCGCCCCGCCCAGTAAGCTCCCGAAGCACTTCTTTGTTTAACTTGTTTTGTACTGGCCTTGGGGGCTGTAACGACCCGCCTTCTGGTACTAGGCTTTAAGGCGGATCGCTACTACTAACTGGCTGATTTCTGACTTGATTAATGATTTCTAATAATGCTAAACCAACTGGGAGAATTTCAAAAATTCTTATTTCGCTATTTACTGAATTAACAATTCATAATCATGTTTAAAGCACTAACCAGCCAAAATAAAACAAAAACTTTAATTTTATTAGCTTGGCCAGGATTCGATCCCCCAACCTCTGCATTGCATGACTAAAGCACTAATCAGCTGCTCTACACCAGTTTTGTTTTACACAGCACCAGTCGACTGATATATACCAGTCGACTGGTCGGGCCAACAAATGTTTCTGTGCCCGATACCAGTCGATTGGTGTTTTCCCAGTCGACTGGTAGTTTTGAAATGTGCCAAAGTCAACCTATTCCGTACCAAATGCTCCATAAATTCATATCTAAGCATCCTAACAGGTCTACAATGATTCTAGGGCATTTGATACATGTTTTTAAAGGATTTCTAGCAGGAATAGCAACTTAGAAAACACATAAACAACATGTAGAAGCATAACATGAATGTGCCAAGTTCGTATCAACTTCTTATTGAAACTATTCAGTATTCCTATCTAAAGGCATCCTTAGCTACTACATGTCATTCCATATGGTGCATTAATCTTAGAACAAGCATATCTTAAGTATTTAGCATGTAGATCAAAAGTATCAAGTTCTTACTCCTAAAGCGTAAACATGGGTCTAAATTACCCTATCACAAGTAAATGACTCATGACATTCAAGCATTCACAAAACCAATATTAAGTCAGGTAATTAAACTACTTCAAGCATACTAGGCACCACGAATACAAGTCTAATTAAATTCATACATGGTTCACATAATTTATTGCGGAATAACTAAAGAAGCATAAAAAAGACTTTCTATGCTTTGCAAGTTCCGAAGACTTTTATTCCAACTCCACCATCACACACACTTTGCATCAAGCCCGCCGCCTCCGCTACTAGTGCTTTCCTTTACCTGTATCTGCAGTATAAGGAAATGCAAACTAATAAGCATAAAGCTTAGTAAGTACTATCTAGCCTCACAAAACTATGAAAACTCAAATTATGCTTTTGTAAAACATGCTATGCACATACATGCTCATATCCATAAGTAATCATGCTAGGCTCATGCTAGAATACATATCATAGAATGTCATGGCATATCACTGAGACATAGTACATACTGAACTAAAACTGAAAAGTAAGCTATAGCATGGCATACATATCTGAACTGGAACTGAAACTAACTAACATAAAACTAATTATTAAATTCACCACATGCTAATATGAATTTCTGAAAACTAAATACATATAGTAGGTGAAAGTAATAATCAACTGCTGTAGGCCCGGCAATGTACCAACTATGCGCGCATCCCTAATAAACCCGAGGTAGCAAATCCCGAATCCATTAGGGTTCTACTAGGTTATCTAAACCTAGGGGCAACTAGGAGCCCATCCCATACTAGGTTATCTAAACCTAGAGGCAACTTGGAGCCTATCCCTGGACCGGAGTCCGGTACAATGCCAACTGAAAATAAAATAGTCTTTTATACTTTTCTTTCCTTTTCTGATTCTTGCTTTTACTAGGTTATCTAAACCTAGGGGCAACTAGGAGCCCATCCCGTTGGACCTTGGTCCCAATCATAAACTGGAGCAAGAATTTCTATTCTTTAATGCTTTCTATAGCATTAACTGAACTGAACATTTTAACAAACACCTAACGTGAGTGCTTGTTCATAATATACGATTTCTAATCATAGAACATACATATATGGAGATAAAGCATACAAAAAATCGACCGAAACTACTTATACTGCAGATGAGGGGTACTTACATCCTGCGCTAGGTTTTCCTTACGAATAAAATCTGAAATTCCCGAGGGAACGTCGAACTTCTCGTAGAGAATAGGGCCTCTTGAGATCTTCCCTTTGCTTCCCCTTTGTCTTGGGTGGCAAGAGAAGAGGAGAGAAGGAGGAGGAGACGCAAGAGAGGAAGAGGAGAAGAGGAGGGGGCATCGGCGCACTTAGGGCTCACGCAACCTCAAAACACCTCCTTTAATTCTTTAATTCCTTATTTATATTAAGTTATACAATAAACCCTAAGTTAAATACTAACTTTACCTTATTTATCCTTCCCTCTATTCTATTTCAATGAAAACAGATTAGCCCACTTGGTATAGGTCCTGGGTTCAAATCCTATTTAAATTTTTTTACTGTGCATTCTGTTTTTATTCATTTTTGCCTTATTTGTCCATGGAAAAATTCTATAAAAATATCCATAAATTCAGAATTAATTCTAGGATATTTCTAAAATTAGGTTTGAGAATTTTTTGGGTGTTACAATCTCCTATACCTTATAAAAAGTTCATCCTCGAACTTAAAACAACTCTGAGTATTTCTTGTTAGTGATATGAGAGAAGTGTCCTAAGGCAATCGCCTTATGATGTAAACATTTATTTTAATAAATGATAATTCACTATTTGAGTATACATGTTTTGTGTATTTGATTGGGATCTTGAACTCATCTACTGAATGTCCGCAATACAACTCACAGCATAAGAGAATTTGTGATGGGATCACAACTAGTGATTATCTCTAATGTGCAATTGTGAAGTATTGAAATTATCCCTAGTCGATGAATTGATAAAAACGGACACTATCAATTCTGTTGAGACTAGCATGTGTTATTCTCTAATCAGCTGATTCTCACTAGCTGGTGACATTGGGATGTCCGGAGATAAACATGAATGCTAGTTAAGGGAACTAGTTCATTGGAGTGACTAGCTGTAAGACTTCATATGGGAATCTACATGTAGATATGTCAATGAATATCTTACTGCGGCTTAAGTGCGATGTTCCTTTGACTTGCGGTGTTCAAGTCATCTTGGTCATGGAGACTTATACTTTGACATCTTAAGCAAGCATCTCCAAGGAGGTGTGGACCCAGGATGATTGGGTATAAGCCGAAGTGCCCGAAGATGTTTGAACAGCCTACAAAGGATTCACCACTCCTTGCGAGGAGATGTATACCCAGGCCTATCGTCGGATTGTTACTCAAAGCCTCTGGCCAGAGCATATCATGTTAAGAGTGCGAGTCTCTTAAATACATGAGAGTAATTAGAAATCCAAAGGACGAGGAAGACACTACTTGGGCTAGGTGTGACGTAGTCAGCCTAGTGGGGACTGACACCATAGACCGTGTCCTGAACCAAGTGGGTATAAGGTGGTGAAGGGAATGGGGCACGATTCATTAGAGCTGCTGAAAGGTTTCAGAATAATTTCTTCTGGGGTCAAACCGTTGATCTTTCGATTAATTGGAGATCATGATGTACTACTAGGTGCCACTCATGATCGATCTATAATTAATGGGTTAATTATAGACGGCCAACATAAATCGAAAGCCTATTTAGTCACACGCAATACGAGTAATCCGAGGGATTTAAAACGTGTTGAAAATTGGATTTTCCGATCAAGAGAAACGAGTCGAATCTGAGTTAATCAGAGGCGCAATGGAAGCTAAAAATAGCTAAGTCTTTTGAAGGCTTTTTGGGCGAATTAAATGAGTTTAATTCGCGACCGGTTCGGGTTGGTTTGGCCGGCCAAAGGAGGTGCTAACCCTCCTTGTGGTGGCCGGCCATTAAAGGAGATTAAACCAATTTAATTGGTTTAATTAATAAAATAAATCTAGCGCGGTTTATTTTATAAATTATGGATAAATAAATTTGTATAAAGAAAATTTATATAAATAAATTTGTAGAAATTTATTCTTTTTATGGAAGTTAAAATAATCCATGAATTGGTTTATTTTAATTTTATAAAATCAATTATGAATTGATTTTATCATAATAAGAAAGTTTATAAATTTCTTATAAAATTTTATTCCATAATTTAAAGAGAGAAAAGAATAAGTTTTATTATAAATTGGTTTATAATAAAGACTTGGTTTAAACGGAATAATTAGTTAAGAAAATTTATAGGATAAATTTCTTATAACTAATTCCGTTTAGAGAGAGACTTAGCAAAGAGTTGCTACTATATAAAGGAATCAAAGGCTAGCCCTTTAGATCAATCAATTAATCAAGAGATTAATTAGAGCTCTCCTTCTCTCTCTTTTAATCTCTTCTCCTCTCCCTCTCCTTCTCTTGCCTAGGGCCGGCGCCCATTCTTGTGAATTAGGGCCGGCGCACCAAGCCTTCCTCCAAGAGTGAAGTTGGCGTGAGCAACCAAGAAGAAGGAGAACCCGAAGACGAAGAAGAAGAAGCGGATAGCGACTCCTCTCTTCCGGAATACGATTCCGTTACTTCGTTGGTTAGTTTTTCATTATTTCTCTTATTCTTCTAGTTGTGCCTTCCGAGAATCTAGTAGTTCTCGTCGGCACAAAACTCGTGACTTTGTGAAGTCATCCCGAAGAGAACTCGGCGTGGACGCGAATAGAGGCGGAGCTTCCAAGGGACGCTACGGTTGGATCTCGTCCCTTACTTCGAGTTACGAGAGGTACTTAGTAAATTTGTTTACTATTCCGCAATGTTTTATTTTATGATTATGTCAACACACCATAAGATTGCATGCTAGATACGAAGTTAAAATAATTTAGGAAATTATTTTATGCAAACTCTTCCGCTGCACGTAAAAATTTTAAATTTTACGAACTCGTATCCTTGTCGACATGCACCCGGTCCCAACATTTCTGCATCATGCTGTCCTCTAGTTCCCATGTTGCCTCTTCTACTCTGTGATTTTGCCATATGACATTCAATAATGGTACCTCCTTGTTTCGCAATTTCTTAACTGCTCGGTCTATTATCTGAATAGGCCGACTATCATAACTGAGATTTTCGCGAACTTATACCGTCTGTGGCTCTATCACCTAGGTGGCATCTGGGATATGCTTCTTCAGCATGGAAACATTAAATACATTGTGGATAGCTGACATCTCCTGAGGTAGCTCCAACTCATAAGCTACTTTGTCAACTCTTCTAGTAATGGGGTATGGTCCTACATATCTGGGACTTAGCTTGCCCTTCTTCCCAAAACGCATTACTCCCTTCATGGGAGCCACTCTGAGGAACACTGTATCCCCAACTTCAAACTCTAATGGTCTGCGCCGTGTATCGGCATAGCTCTTCTGGCGGCTCTGTGCTGTTTCTATTCTCTAGCGGATCTGCTGTATGGCTACAGTGGTATCATCTATAAGATCTGTCTGTAGGCCTAACTCTTGCCTCTCACCACCCTCGTACCAGCAGATAGGAGATCTACACCTCCGCCCATATAAAGCCTCATAGGGTGCCATGCTGATAGTGGCCTGATAACTATTGTTGTAAGCGAATTTCGCTAAGCACAAGTATCTGCACCAACTGCCCTTGAAATCTAAAGCACAAGCTTTGAGCATATCTTCTAGTACTTGATTAACTCTCTCTGTCTGACTATCTGTCTGAGGATGGAAAGCTGCGCTAAACTTCAGTTTGGTGCCTAGTGCTGTCTGTACGCACTCCCAAAAGTGCGAAGTGAATCTACTGTCCTTATCCGAAATGATAGTCCTAGGGACTCCATGTAGTCTGACGATCTCCTTGAAGTATAACTGAGCTAGCTGTTCCATGGAATAGGAGATCCTGATAGCTAGGAAGTGGGCAGACTTAGTCAATCTGTCTACTATTACCCAGATTGCATCATATCCATTCGTTGTTCTGGGTAGTCTCACTATAAAATCCATGGAAATATCTTCCCATTTCCATTTTGGAATCTGAATAGGCTGCAGAACTCCTCCTGGTCTCTGATGTTCTGCCTTGACTCTTTGGCATGTCAGACAGGTACTGACATATCTGGCGATGTCTCTCTTCATCCCAAGCCACCAAAAACGTCCCCTGAGGTCTTGGTATATTTTTGTGGAACCAGGATGCATTGCATAAGGAGATCTATGTGCGTCCTCTAGGATCTTCCTTCAGAGCTCTTCTTGGTTCGGAACACATAAGCGGTCACCGTAGTACATTGTCCCATTATCTGATAGGCGAAATTCTCCATTTTCGGCTTCTGTTATCCCCTGCTTGACTTTCTGAAGGTCAGGATCTTGATCCTGTGCTGTCTGGATGTCTTCAATCAAGGTGGACACTAATGTCAAAGTGGAGAGCTGCCCAACTAAAATTTCCAGTCCGAACTCTGATAACTCTTTCCGAAGGGGCTGTGACATCGTGGACAAAGCTAGTAGGGTGGCACTAGATTTTCTGCTAAGTGCATCTGCCACCTTATTAGCTTTACCTGGATGGTAGAGGATGTCAATGTCATAATCCTTGACTAGCTCAAGCCACCTGCGCTGTCTCATGTTCAGATCCTTTTGAGTAAAGAAATACTTTAGACTCTAATGATCTGTGAAAATCCAACACTGAGCTCCGTATAAGTAATGCCTCCAAATCTTGAGAGGGAACACTACTGCAGCTAGCTCAAGGTCATGGGTAGGGTAATTCTTCTCATAATCCTTGAGTTGTCTAGAGGCATAGGCAATAACCTTGCCATTCTGCATCAGCACTGCTCCAAGTCCTAATTTAGACGCATCGCTATATATGTCAAAGCTGTCAATGGTCTCTGGAAGAGTCAGGATGGGAGCACTAGTCAATCTTCTCTTTAATTCTGTAAAACTGTTCTCGCAGTCCTCTGTCCACTGAAACTTTCTGTTCTTTCTGGTAAGAGCTGTCAGTGGGGAGGCTATTCTGGAGAAATTCTCTACGAACTTCCTGTAGTAACCGGCTAGACCCAGAAAACTTCTGATCTCACTGGCATTCTTCGGTCTGATCCAGTTACTTACTGCTTCTATTTTGCTGGGGTCTACCATCACCCCTTCCTTGGAGATGATGTGACCTAAAAAAGACACCTGATCCAGCCAAAACTCACACTTTGAGAATTTTGCATACAGCTGGCTCTGCTGAAGAATCTGCAATACTGTCCTGAGATGTTCAGCATGTTCCTCCTGAGTTCCTGAGTAGATAAGAATGTCATCAATGAAGACGATGACAAACTTATCTAAGTACTCCCTGAATACTCTGTTCATGAGGTCCATAAATGTCGCTGGAGCATTTGTGACCCCAAAAGGCATGATTACAAACTCGTAGTTGTTGGGACCGGGTGCATGTTGACAAGGATACGGGTTCGTAAAATTTTAAATTTTTACGTGCAGCGGAAGAGTTAGCATAAAATAATTTCTCAAATTATTTTAACCACGTATCTAGCATGCAACCTTATGATGTGTGGACATGATCATAAATTAAAACTTTGCGGAAAAGTAAACTAATTTACTTAGTACCTCGCGTAACTCGAAGTAAGGGACGAGATCCAACCGTAGCGTCCCTTGGAAGCTCCGCCTCTATTCGCGTCCACGCCGAGTTCTCTTCGGGATGACTTCGCAAAGCCACAAGTTTTGTGCCGACGAGAACTACTAGATTCTCTAAAGGCACAACTAGAAGATCAAGAGAGAAGATAGGAAACTAACCACCAAGGGACGGAATCTAAATTCCGAAAAGGAAGGAGATGTGATCCGCTTCTTCTTCTCCGAGGTCGTCTTGGTGGATGAAGCTCACGCCCACCATGGGAGTTGCGTCGGCCCTAGGGGAGGAGAGAGAGCCGGCCCTAGAGAGAGAGGGGTGCCGTCCCTAGAGAGAGAGGCGTGTAGAGAGAGAGAGAGCAACTAATCTCTTCATTAATTGATTGGGAATTCAAGGCTTGCCTTTGGTTCCTTATATAGTTGCTTCTCCCTTGCCAAGTCTCTCTCTTAACGGAATTAACGGAATTAATTTTCATAAG
>JAGFNQ010006186.1:21042-87440 GCA_024364735.1 Boesenbergia rotunda
TCGTCACTTTTATTGACGATTATTCAAGGTATGGATACATTTACCTGATGCGCCGCAAGTCTGAATGCTTTGACAAGTTTAATGAATTCAAGGCTGATGTGGAGAAACATCGAGGTAAATGTATCAAGACACTACGGTCTGATCATGGTGGTGAGTACCTCTCTGGGGAGTTTAGGAGCTACCTGTCAGAAGCTGGGATCCAGTCCCAGCTAACTGCACCCGGCACACCCCAACAGAACGGAGTTGCAGAAAGAAGGAATAGGACTCTTATGGAAATGGTTAGGTCAATGATGAGCTATTCAGACATACCTAATTCATTCTGGGGATATGCTCTTGAAACGGCAGCGTACATAGTGAACTTGGTCCCATCTAAGTCAGTCCCTCGTACACCCACAGAAATGTGGACTGGGCGTAAGCCCAGTCTAGGGCATGTTTGAATTTGGGGTAGTCCAGCACACGTGCTGAAGGGAGATACTGATAAGTTGGAATCTCATACTGAGGTACGTCTGTTTGTAGGCTATCCCAACGGAACGAAGGGTGATATGTTCTATAGTCCTAAGGATCAGAAGGTAATTATTAGCATTAATGCCAGATTCTTGGAAGAGGACTATATGATGAGCCATAAGCCAAAGAGTAGACTAATGCTAGATGAGTTAAGGGGGGGCATTCCGACTTCAGGACTAAGTGTACAAGAGGACACACCACAAGTTACTGCACCACGTGTCACTCAGGACACACCAGTAGTACCTCGTCGCAGTGGGAGGGTTGTGAGACAGCCTGAATGGTACATGTTTTTGGGAGAGTCTTCGGACATAATCCCAAGAAAACATGAACCCGATCCCTGGACCTATGACGAGGCCCTCCTAGACGAAGATGCAGATTCTTGGCAAAGGGCAATGAAATCCGAGATAGAATCAATGGATTCTAACCATGTCTGGGAGCTAGTAGAACCACCCAATGGTGTAAAAGCCATTGGATGCAAGTGGATCTATAAAAGAAAGAGAGGATTAGACGGGAAGGTTGAGACCTTCAAGGTAAGGCTTGTTGCGAAAGGGTACACTTAGAAAGAGGGTATTGATTATGAGGAAACCTTTTCACCAATAGCTTTGCTCAAGTCAATACGGATTCTCTTATCTATAGCAGCTCATTTGGATTATGAGGTTTGGCAGATGGATGTCAAGATAGCCTTCCTTTACGGGAGTCTTGATCAGACCATCTACATGCAGCAACCAGAAGGTTTCATTACCAAGGGCAAAGAGCATCTAGTGTGTAAGCTTAAACGATCTATCTATGGATTGAAGCAAACTTCAAGATCTTGGAACATCCGTTTTGACGAAGTAATCCAATCATATGGGTTTACTCAAAGTCCGGATGAGTCGTGTGTGTATAAGAGATGTGTCAAAAACGTCGTGGTGTTTCTTGTACTTTACGTAGATGACATTTTGTTAATTGGCAACAATTTCAAAGTGTTATCCGACGTAAGGGTCTGGCTATCAAAGCAGTTTGATATGAAGGACTTAGGAGAAGCATCAGACATCCTTGGGATCAAGGTCATAAGGGATCGCCAGAAAAGGATGTTGTGCTTATCCCAAGCTTCAAATGTTGACATAGTCTTGTCTCATTTTAGCATGGAAAACTCTAAGAAGGGTTTTCTAGCCTTCAAACATGGAGTTCCTCAATCCAAGAAGATGTGTCCGAAGACATCAAAGGAGATAGAGGAGATGAAGGCTGTTCCTTATGCTTCAGCGGTCGGGAGCCACATGTATGCTATGCTGTGCACGAGACCTAATATTTGTTTTGCCATGGGCATGGTTAGCAGATATCAGAGTAACCCTGGACAGGGACATTGGATAGGGGTAAAGCATATATTGAAATACCTGAGACGGACTAGGGATTATATGCTGGTTTACCGGGCGGGCCAATTAGTCCCTATGGGTTATACGGACTCAGATTTCTAGTCGGATAGGGACAAATGTAAGTCTACCTCGGGTTTTGTGTTTACTTTAGGAGGTAGAGCCATAGTCTTGAGGAGTGTTAAGCAGAAGTGCGTTGCAGACTCCACCATGGAAGCTGAGTATGTGGCATCCTCAGAGGCAGCCAAGGAAACTGTATGGCTCAGAAACTTCATGATGGACTTGGATGTGATTCCTAGTTTGCCCAGACCTGTCACAATCTTTTGTCATAACAATGGTGCAGTTGCAAACTCGAAGGAACCACGAGCCCATAAGGCGAGTAAACACATAGAGCGCAAGTACCACCTGATACGAGAAATCGTAAAGCGAGGAGAAGTAGCTGTCGCCAAGATTGCATCAGAGGACAACCTGACAGACCCCTTCACTAATGATCTTCCATCTAGAGCTTTTGACAGGCATGTGGAGGGAATGGGAATCAGATGTATGGTAGTGGGAGAACAGCAGTGTCTTGGAGTATAAGTGGGAGATTGCAAGATGTGTATACTAAAAGACATGACTTTTATTATATGAACATCTTTTATGAAAAGCGAATCACACTACACTAGGTGATTGTTTATAATAGTACATACACGAAGTCCCATTGCTTAGCATTGTAGATAACGTGGTGTGTGGTGTCACACGGAAGATCATGTTATCAGTACCTTACTTAGCATAAATAGAGGCTCACAACCTAGATAGAATAGGACAACCCATCGGGAAGGTTGTAGTGTAGTCAGGTGTGGTTGGTCTTGACCATAGGACTACACTAGTGTGCTATGAGTACATTGAGAAGGATCAAAACCCGAGGTTATCCGATTTATACTGACTTGATAATTGGATAGGACCTCAGTTGTTATTATGGAGGATGATTCCTTAATCCCGAAATAATATTGGGTATATATTATTATTTATTATTTCTTTGATTTACCAATGGGCGAGATCTATTCTGTTAGATCGACAGACCTAGTAAGTTGGGGAATAATATTAATAATATGATGTGCCGATGATTATTGACGGAATCCGTGTCCTGGTGAGTGAGGATGATGATGTCCCCTTGATGAGCTCAAAAGGTTCATCGTGTCAAACCCTGCAGGTGGATTTGATCCGTCACGTTGAAAATGTTGAGTGGTACTAATCAAGGATCCAGAAGTTAATTAAGTTAAATTGTCAGTAATTTAATTAATTAACGGGCATGCGCGATCTTAAACACTGGGGGATGGATGACTCGTAATATGTGGAGCTCATATGAAAATATGGGGGTTGGTGAGGTGAGTTCAATTAGGATCCTTTAGAGGAATGGATCCTAATTAATGGATCGGGTTTGGATCCATTAGCGGACCAAGAACCAACTCCTCATCTTGGTCCCTGCCTTAGCCCTATAAATACCCTATGAGATCAAGAAACCAAACCAATTAATCAAATCCAAGAGCCAAGGAAAAACCCTCCCCCTCTCCCTCTCTCTCTCTCTCGGCGCCAACTAGGAGAAGGGTTCTCCCTTCGGTTTCCTTGACTCGTCCTCCACCAAGCTTCGGCCGAGACTCAAAGAAGCAAGGTAGGAATCTCTTCTACCTTGCTTGAGGCTCAGGAAAGGCTGATGAGGCGCCGGCGAGGAGATGAAGGCGACACAAGGGTTGCCTTGCGGCGGCGGTGCAAGAGGGAAGAAGAAGGGGTTTTGAGGGCTTTTGTGGCTGAGAAGAGGGCTGTTCCTTGTCTGCTTCTTCATCTTCCTCTCAAGGTGTACCGCTGATCCGGAGGGCTTAGAGCCATCTCTGGACGATGACGGCGCAAAGGAAATGGAGGAGGTGCCGGCGGCGCAAACCCTAGAGTTTAGGGTTTGCGATCGGATTAGAGAAGGGGTTTGGTTGGTGTTCTTGGTGATCTCAGATCATGGTAGATCGTCACCCATACGATGTCCGCGAAGGGAGGGACATAAGGTAGAAGACCACGAGGTGATCGGAATGGTATAACTTTCCATAAGCTCCATTGTATTTCCTTATGTCATACATGTGTTGTGTCGATATGTATCGTCATTTTATGTGTAAGAATTTTATGTTTTGCTTGCAAAATATATTTAATAAATTCTTAACTGGACCCCGACCATAAACACAAAATCCAGCGACCAACTCGTTGCCTTTTCCGTGATCGAAGGATTTAGCAAAGTGGTAGACCAATTTTGGTAATTGGCTAAGTTGCAACTTTGGATCGTTCGATACGGCACGAGACAGCTGATGGGAAACAACTCTGTATTTGAATTAAATTTTTAATCCATAGGCATAGAGAGGTCTCTCGGTTCGACTAGGTATTCGTTTAGGAAACCCGCTAAGCCATACCCAACACGTAAGGTAATGGAAGGTATAATTCTTCCTTGGCTCCTTTTCGTTCTTATTGTGTCTTGTTTAATTGCCTCGTCATTTCATGTTAATTATTTAATTGTTTTGATTTTTTATCATAGCCAATAATTAAATAATTGGACCCTAACCATAAACACAAATGTCGACGATCCACTCATCGCCTTTTTCGCGGTCGAACAATCGAGCAAATTACTAGGCCGATCTTAGTGATTGGCCGAGTTGTAATTTGGATCGTTCGATACGGCACGAGATGATCGTTGGGAGACGGGTCTCCCTTCGGATTAATTTATTAATCTGTTGACATGGAGAGGTCTCTCGGATTGACCAAGTATTCACTTAAGAAACCCGCCAAGCCATACCCAACAAATATGGGGGGTAGTGAGGAAGTTCAATGGGGATCCTTTAGTGGAATGGATCCTCATTAATAGATCGGATTTGGATCCATTAGCAGGCCAAGACCCAACTCCTCCTCATGGTCCGTACCTTAGCCCTATATATACTCCATAGGAGTCATGATACAAGGCTAATGAATTAATTATCCAACACACAAGAACCCAAAACCCTAACCCTCTCCATACTCTGTCTCCTAGGGTTGATATTGCGCCGATAAGGAAGAGGAGAAGAGAAGGAGTTTTCTCGTTCATCTAACTTCAAGTCATCTTCCTTCTTGGCGTGAGGATTCAGCAGGACTAGGAAGAGCTTCTGAAGGCTCGGCGTGGAGTAGAAGAGAGGGAGTTGGGCTGCCGTCGGCGATCTTGGAAGGTTGTGGCGTCGGCTGTGAAGAGGAGAAGAATACAGAATCTTCTCCTTCTTCTTCTCCAGTTTCTTCTTTTTTCTTCTTCACATCCTTCCCCCTTACGTGCGCAAGCAGTGGACTAGGAGGTAAGGTGGTTGGTGGCCGGGAAAAACAAGGATTCTCCTTGTTTTGGCGTTGGTGGAAAGTGAAGAAGGAGAGGTGGTTGCGGTTGTGTATGGGAAGAAGAGGAGACTTATTCTCTCTTCCTCTTCCTCTTCTTCATCTTCTTAGCCTTCCTCTCGGTGCTGCCTTGTGGCCGGCGGTCTTTGGGAGCATGAGGTCGTTGGCAGCACAAGGAGGAGAGGTTGCCGGCGTAAGGAAACCCTAGTTTTCTAGGGTTTTTGTTGAGGCAAGGAAGAAGCTTGAAGAAAGGTGATTAATTCGAGACCTTTGGTGACTCCGCATCTTGGAAGTTCATCGCCCACACGACGTCAAAGAGGGGACGGCCATACAGTAGAAGACTGCGAGGTAAAAGGCGAGGTATACCTCTCCCGAGCTCCTCTTGTTTTCATTGTTATTTTATGCTTTATTTTATCGTTGCATGTGTTCAATTAATTGTCATGGGATTAATTATTTGTTAATTAATATGATAATTAATTTATGTCATGGTTCCCGATTATAAACACAAAATCCTGTGATCTATTCGTCACCTTTTTCACGGTCTTTTGATTCGGAAAGTTACAAGGCCTTAACTTTGGTTTTGGCTAAGTTGTGACTCGAATCAATTGACACGATGACGCGACGGTCGTTTAGGAGACGGGTGTAAACGCCCGCCCTTATATCTACTCTCGGGGCGGGGTTACGTACAATCAATCATATAATTATTTTCTTTCTTCTAGCATAAAATTAAAACAAACAATGCAAGGACTAAGTGCTGAGCATGCTTGTCTAAACTATCAGGTGATATTTACAAGTGCTAAGCATACTAGTCAATACATGCCAATCAAATATCATGCTTGAACCATTAGAACATGGTAGGTGCATAGTAAGTTTAGTAACACAAATTATGATAGTGAGGTTATACATTCCATTGCAAGACATCATTTGAAATATTTTAATCAAGAGTTATCCTATAACATGATAGGTTCACAATTAGTTCAACTCATAAAATAATCAAACAAAATCAAGTATACGAGAATTCCCAGTGTAATCACTATCATGCAATATCAATCCTAATCACTAACATTTATTGTCAAGGAAACATAAATATAAGCATAATAAAGTAGATATAAGCATCTTTCTTTCCCGAGCCACCACCCCACACATCTTCAGCCCTCCTGCCTCTTCCTTTAGTTTAAGTGTCCCTTACTTTCATCTGCAACATAAGACAACACATAAACTAGTAAGCACAAATGCTTAGTAAGGATCCTGTCCTACTCGCAAAATCTGTACGAAAGAACACAACATGTACACATAATAAATCATAAGCATGAGTTCATCATAGCATACTAAACATCAAAGTTTCTAAGCATGCAGTATAAAGTATCTTAAGCATACCCTTCACATATAATAAATGTTTTCAAAACAATTCCATAAAGATATTACTTAAAAATATATCAACATCATATAGGGCCCAGTTGTGTACCACATAATACGCGTTCCCTAATGAATTGGGGTAGCGAGCCACCAATCCCATTAGAGCAGGACCCTTCCGTCCTACCGGAGCCATGACCTTAAGTTAACATGCACCCCAGATTTGTCTAACGACCCCCTTTTGAGTCGGGTACACAACTTACAAAGTAAAATACTTATCATGTCTTTACATATATGCTAAGGAGTACTCCAATTTCACTTCTCAAGGGACACACCACTCTTCAAGGGTGCTCATGATCCCATAGGGACACACCACACAACATAAGGGGTGTTCTTGATCCCATACTTAGTGGAGTATCCTTTCAAGCATTTTAACATACACATCACATGCAATCTCATAAGGGTGCCCCATGGGCTATAAGACATGCTCACACATACATCATGCTTCAACCACTTAAACATACTTTATATATGACAAGATTGGTCACATAGATCATACTCATATCATAGAAAGTGGTAGCATGCTTCTTGGATTAAATTCATTCTTCCTAACCCTAAACTAGGGTTTGGCCGAAATTCATAAGGTAAGGATAGGTTAGGTTTTTGACATCAAACATCCCATACAAGCATCACATATATATACATCATGTATCATACTAAGCATAGCATACATCATGGGGAAATCAACCTTCACAACCCTAATGTTCCTTGCCTTGGCCGAAAGTCATGGTAGGGAAAAATTAAGTTTTTCAATCAAACATTCCATTTAAACCTCACATGCATATACATATCATCATCCCAAACATAAGCATATCTCATAGGGTACATTCCATACAATCATCACATATATATATATCATGTATCATACCAAGCATAGCATACATCATGAGGTAATCAACCTTCACAACCCTAATGGTTCATGCCTTGGCCGAAAGTCATGCTAGGGGGAAGTTAAGTTTTCCAATCAAACATTCCATTTAAACATCACATGCATATACATATCATCATCCCCAAACATAAGCATATCTCATAGGGTAGTTTAACCTTCACAAACCCTAATCTTGGGGTGTTGGCCGAAAGTCATTGGGTAGGAGGAATTAGGGTTTTTGCAATGAAACATTCACACAGACATTTATATAAACACCTTGTATACACTATCATACAATACATTAAGCATGGATATATTATAGGATAATTCAACTCTCACTAACCCTAGTTTCCATGCCTTGGCCGAAACCCATCCAAACCCTAAACCCTAGTTTTTGTCATCACAAATTGAAGGGATACAACATATATGTATACCCTATGTCCCAAGGGGTCTTCTCATGCACCAAGGAGTAACCAAGGCCTCCTCTTTGGGGTTGGCCGAAACTCTCACAAGGGATACACCCATTTTCGAAAAAACAAGAGAACAAAGAATCATGTAACAACAATTACACTGCAGGCGAGGGGATACTTACATCCTTTCGCTTGAATTTCACCTTCTCTAAATCTTTAGGGTACCCTTGGTTGAAGTAAGAGTGAGAGTTTCCTTTGCTAAAACTTCTCTAGAACCCTTGGCCCTAGTAGAGGGCAAGATCTTTAGATGGGGTCTTCTTCCTTCCAATTCCCTAGGGTTAGAACCCTAGGGTGTACTTTTCGAAAATGAAAAGGAAAGGGGAAGAGTGAGTTTCGGTTTTGGAGTGGGGAAGAAGAAGAAGAAAATGCAACTTCTTTCCCTCTCTCTTATTTATACTATTCTCATGAAGAGACATGTCTCTTCACCTCCCTAGCTTTAACTAGCACGTTCCTTATTCTCTCAACATGAAATACTCCTTGGTGCAATGGTTAAGACATGGTTAGTGCAACTAGGAGGTTCAAGGTTCGATCCTTGCTTCCTCCTTTCTACATTTTCTTTTTATCCCATTTTGCACTAATCCACATCAAAGCCTATTAAACCAAGCCCATCATGACATTTCATAATAATGTTTCATGAATTCATAACATTATATATAGGGAAAAATTGGGGTGTTACAATCCCCCATACCTTATAAGAAGTTCGTCCCGAACTTAAAATAGTTCTGGATACTTTAATCGCATTGCCGCCTCTCGTTCCCAGGTGGCTTCTTCGAATTGTCCGTTCCGCCACAGAACCTTTACTAAGGGCACTTCCTTGTTTCTTAGCTTTTTGACCTCCTGATCTAGGATCTGAATAGGTCGGCGTTCAGAACTTAGGTTCTCTTGGTCTTGTACTGGTTGGGGCTCTATCATTTGATTCCCATCAGAGGTACATTTCCTGAGCATTGATACATGGAAGACATTGTGGATAGCCGACATTTCTGGCAGCAGCTCCAGTTCGTAGGCCACTTTGCCTACACGTCTCAGGATCTGGTACGGTCCCACATATCGCGGGCTCAGCTTCCCTCTCTTCCCGAATCTCATCACCCCTTTCATAGGGGTCACTTTAAGGAATACTAAATCCCCAACCTCAAACTCTAGTGGTCTGCGTCGCTTATTAGCGTAGCTTTTCTGCCGACTCTGAGCAGTCTCTATTCTCTGGCGGATATTCATTATAGCCTGAGTGGTTTCATTTATAATATCAGTCTGGAGTCCCTTCTCCTTCTTTTCACCACTCTCAAGCCAGCATATAGGAGATCTGCATTTCCTTCCGTATAGTGCTTCGTACGGTGCCATCCCGATAGTAGCCTGATAACTGTTGTTATAAGCAAACTCTGCCAGGCTCAGGTATCGACATCAGCTTCCCTTGAAGTCCAAGGCACAAGCTCGTAACATATCCTCTAATATTTGATTCACTCTTTCAGTTTGCCCGTCAGTCTGGGGGTGAAAGGCCGCACTGAATTTCAGCTTCGTGCCGAGAGCCTTCTGTACGTGTCCCCAAAAATCCGAAGTAAATCGACCATCCCTATCAGAGATAATGGTCTTGGGAACCCCGTGCAGTCGGACAATTTCCTTGACATACAGTTGAGCCAACTGCTCTACCGATTAGGTCATCCTGATAGCCATAAAATGGGCAGACTTGGTTAGCCTGTCCACAATAACCCATATACCATCATATCCGTTCGTCGTTCTAGGCAACCCAGAGATGAAATCCATGGAGATGTCTTCCCATTTCCACTCAGGGATCGACAGAGGTTGCAGAACTCCTCCAGGCCTCTGGTGTTCTGCTTTGACCCTCTGGCAGGTCAAACACATACTGATATAGTGGGCTACATCTCGCTTCATACCGGACCACCAAAACTTGCTCTTCAGATCTTGATACATCTTGGTAGACCCAGGATGCATCGCATAAGGTGTTCCATGAGCTTCCTCGAGGATTCTTGTCCGTAAGTCGGAGTCGTCGGGAACACATAATCGATCCCGAAAATATAAGACTCCGCTGTCTAAAATCCGAAATCTATCGTCCTTTCCTTCGAGAACCTCTTGCTTGATTCTCTGAAGACTCGGATCATGATTCTGCTTTTCCAGAATATCGCCGAACAATGTCGTCGCAATCATCAGGGTGGACAACTGTCCTGATATGATTTCAATCCCGTAATTCATAATTTCTTCCCCTAAGGGTTGTGACAAAGCTGATAAAGACATCAAAGTAGCACATGACTTTCTACTGAGAGCATCGGCTACCTTGTTGGCTTTTCCCGGATGGTACAGGATCTCACAGTCATAATCCTTGACCAATTCAAGCCATCTGCGCTGTCTCATATTCAGATCTTTCTGGGTGAAGAAATATCGCTGACTCTGGTGATCTGTATAAACTTTACACTGAGTTCCATATAGATAGTGCCTCCATATTCTCAGTGCAAAGACCACCGTTGCTAGCTCTAAGTCATGGGTAGGATAATTCCTTTCATGTTCCTTGAGTTGCCTAGAGGCATAGGCAATCACCTTCCCATTCTGCATAAGTACAGCTCCGAGTCCCAGTTTGGATGCGTCGCTGTACATATCGAAACCCGTATCGCTTTCTGGAAGAGTCAATATCAGAGTGCTAGTCAGCCTTCTTTTCAGTTCAGTAAAGCTCTTCTCACATTCATCGGTCCATACATATTTCTTGTCTTTCTTAGTAAGAGCTGTCATCGGGGCTGCAATCCGAGAGAAGTCCTCTACGAATTTTCGGTAATAGCCTGCTAGCCCGAGGAAACTTCTGATTTCACTGCCATTCTTGGGTCTAGTCCTGTTACTCACAGCTTCGATTTTAGTCGGGTCCACCATTACTCCTTCCTTGGAGATAACGTGCCCCAAGAATGATACCTGATCGAGCCAAAACTCGCATTTGGAAAATTTAGCATACAATTGTTCCTTCTGAAGAATCTGTAGTACTATACTCAGGTGTTCAGCATGTTCTTCGGGAGTTCTCGAGTATATAAGGATATCGTCGATAAAGACGATCACAAATTTGTCGAGGAATGCCGAGAATACCCGATTCATTAAGTCCATAAACATAGCCGGAGCATTGGTAACTCCAAATGGCATAACTACGAACTCATAATGTCCGTATCTAGTTCGGAAAGCCGTCTTCAGTATATCCTCCTTTTTCACCCTGACTTGGTGATAACCAGATCTCAGGTCAATCTTAGAGAAAACTGTGGCTCCCTTCAGTTGATTGAACAGCTCATCTATCCTGGGAAGAGGGTACCTGTTCTTGATAGTCACATTGTTCAGTGCCCGATAGTCGATACACATTCGCATCGACCCATCCTTCTTTTTCACGAACAGTACGGGAGCTCCCCAGGGAGAATGACTAGGGCGGATGAGTCCCTTGTCAAGCAGCTCCTGTAACTGTCCCTGTAATTCCCTTAATTCTGTCGGCGCCATACGGTACGGTGCTTTAGAAATGGGGTTAGTACCAGGAATCACTTCAATTGCAAATTCTATATCTCTTTCAGGTGCTAACCCTGGTAAGTCATCGGGAAATACCTCTGGGTAATTGCATACGACTTTGACGTCTTCTAGCTCCGGGCCCTCTGTAGGACTGGTATCAACCACATGAGCTAGAAACCCAGAGCATCCATTTTCTAACATCTTCCTTGCTTTCAGAGCCGACAAGAATTTTCTTGTCTTCTTCTTCGGCCTCCGATAAATTCAAATAGAAGTCCCTCCTCAGGTCGGAAGATAACCTTTCGTTTACGGCACTCGATAGAGGCGCCGTATTTGTTCATGAAATCCATGCCCTAGTGATTACAATATGTAACCACCCTCTTACCCCATATTCTAAATTATTAATGAATATGTATATCTATAAGAGGAAGTATCGTTCATGTTCACATATCTTATAATTACTTGTCATTATCTATCATACAGGTGATAAATAAATTAACATAAGGATTAACACTACTTTCACTTGTTATGCAAGCATAAATCATCTCTATATAATCATTACTGTACATGTAATAAAGTAAAGCGAGGTTAGGATCTCTTACTTGGAAGCGGCAGGATGAAGCTTGATGTGTGTGTAGCGGAGGGGAAACTTGCTCTGATACCAACCTGTAAACGCCCGCCCTTATATCTACTCTCGGGACGGGGTTACGTACAATCAATCATATAATTATTTTCTTTCTTCTAGCATAAAATTAAAACAAACAATGCAAGGACTAAGTGCTGAGCATGCTTGTCTAAACTATCAGGTGATATTTACAAGTGCTAAGCATACTAGTCAATACATGCCAATCAAATATCATGCTTGAACCATTAGAACATGGTAGGTGCATAGTAAGTTTAGTAACACATAAATTATGATAGTGAGGTTATACATTCCATTGCAAGACATCAATTGAAATATTTTAATCAAGAGTTATCCTATAACATGATAGGTTCACAATTAGTTCAACTCATAACATAATCAAACAAAATCAAGTATACGAGAATTCCCAGTGTAATCACTATCATGCAATATCAATCCTAATCACTAACATTTATTGTCAAGGAAACATAAATATAAGCATAATAAAGTAGATATAAGCATCTTTCTTTCCCGAGCCACCACCCCACACATCTTCAGCCCTCCTGCCTCTTCCTTTAGTTTAAGTGTCCCTTACTTTCATCTGCAGCATAAGACAACACATAAACTAGTAAGCACAAATGCTTAGTAAAGATCCTGTCCTACTCGCAAAATCTGTACGAAAGAACACAACATGTACACATAATAAATCATAAGCATGAGTTCATCATAGCATACTAAACATCAAAGTTTCTAAGCATGCAGTAAAAAGTATCTTAAGCATACCCTTCACATATAATAAATATTTTCAAAACAATTCCATAAAGGTATTACTTAAAAATACATCAACATCATATAGGGCCCAGTTGTGTACCACATAATGCGCGTTCCCTAATGAATTGGGGTAGCGAGCCACCAATCCCATTAGAGCAGGACCCTTCCGTCCTACCGGAGCCATGACCTTAAGTTAACATGCACCCCAGATTTGTCTAACGACCCCATTTTGAGTCGGGTACACAACTTACAAAGTAAAATACTTATCATATCTTTACATATATGCTAAGGAGTACTCCAATTTCACTTCTCAAGGGACACACCACTCTTCAAGGGTGCTCATGATCCCATAGGGACACACCACACAACATAAGGGGTGTTCTTGATCCCATACTTAGTGGAGTATCCTTTCAAGCATTTTAACATACACATCACATGCAATCTCATAAGGGTGCCCCATGGGCTATAAGACATGCTCATACATACATCATGCTTCAACCACTTAAACATACTTTATATATGACAAGATTGGTCACATAGATCATACTCATATCATAGAAAGTGGTAGCATGCTTCTTGGATTAAATTCATTCTTCCAAACCCTAAACTAGGGTTTGGCCGAAATTCATAAGGTAAGGATAGGTTAGGTTTTTGACATCAAACATCTCATACAAGCATCACATATATATACATCATGTATCATACTAAGCATAGCATACATCATGGGGAAATCAACCTTCACAACCCTAATGTTCCTTGCCTTGGCCGAAAGTCATGCTAGGGAAAAATTAAGTTTTCCAATCAAACATTCCATTTAAACCTCACTTGCATATACATATCATCATCCCAAACATAAGCATATCTCATAGGGTACATCCCATACAATCATCACATATATATATATCATGTATCATACCAAGCATAGCATACATCATGGCGTAATCAACCTTCACAACCCTAATGGTTCATGCCTTGGCCGAAAGTCATGCTAGGGGGAAGTTAAGTTTTCCAATCAAACATTCCATTTAAACATCACATGCATATACATATCATCATCCCCAAACATAAGCATATCTCATAGGGTAGTTTAACCTTCACAAACCCTAATCTTGGGGTGTTGGCCGAAAGTCATAGGGTAGGAGGAATTAGGGTTTTTGCAATGAAACATTCACACAGACATTTATATAAACACCTTGTATACACTATCATATAATACACTAAGCATGGATATATTATAGGATAATTCAACCCTCACTAACCCTAGTTTCCATGCCTTGGCCGAAACCCATCCAAACCCTAAACCCTAGTTTTTGTCATCACAAATTGAAGGGACACAACATATACGTATACCCTAAGTCCCAAGGGGTCTTCTCATGCATCAAGGAGTAACCAAGGCTACCTCTTTGGGGTTGGCCGAAACTCTCACAAGGGATACACCCATTTTCGAAAAAACAAGAGAACAAAGAATCATGTAACAACAATTACACTGCAGGCGAGGGGATACTTACATCCTTTCGCTTGAATTTCACCTTCTCTAAATCTTTAGGGTACCCTTGGTTGAAGTAAGAGTGAGAGTTTCCTTTGGTAAAACTTCTCTAGAACCCTTGGCCCTATTAGAGGGCAAGATCCTTAGATGGGGTCTTCTTCCTTCCAATTCCCTAGGGTTAGAACCCTAGGGTGTACTTTTCGAAAATGAAAAGGAAAGGGGAAGAGTGAGTTTCGGTTTTGGAGTGGGGAAGAAGAAGAAGAAAATGCAACTTCTTTCCCTCTCTCTTATTTATACTATTCTCATGAAGGGACATGTCTCTTCACCTCCCTAGCTTTAACTAGCACGTTCCTTATTCTCTCAACATGAAATACTCCTTGGTGCAATGGTTAAGACATGGTTAGTGCAACTAGGAGGTTCAAGGTTCAATCCTTGCTTCCTCCTTTCTACATTTTCTTTTTATCCCATTTTGCACTAATCTACATCAAAGCCCATTAAACCAAGCCCATCATGACATTTCATAATAATGTTTCATGAATTCATAACATTATATATAGGGAAAAATTGGGGTGTTACAACGGGTCTCTATTCGGATTAAATTTTTAATCCGTGGACATAGAGAGGTCTCTTATCTTCGACCCTGTGGTTGCTTAGGAAACAAGCTGAGCCATATCTTGGGTATCGCTAACTCGGTGGTTACAACCATCGAAGGGGGCATCATCAGCCTAAATAATTAGGACATGGTTTCCTTCTATAATCAACGACACAACATATAAATAATATTATTTCCCAATTTACCGGCTTTATTGACTTAGCGACTAAATCTCACCCATTGGTAAATTAAAGAAATAAATACTAAGTGTATGTGCCCGTTATTATATCGGGATTAAGGGCATGTTCATCTTTAATAACCGAGGTCTTGTTCGATTATATAGTCAGTATAAATCAAATAACCTCAAAATGGTCTTGCTCAATACACACAATGTAACGACCCGGAAAATTCTCTTAATATTTTCTTTAAAATATTGAGCATGTCTAGATAATTTTCCGAAGGACATAGAAATATTAATACGAACTTTGGCCTAGAAATCCATGTTTTCTCATTTAAATTGAGAAAACTAAGTACTAATGGGTCTTATATGGGCTTTTTAGTACCATAATTATTGAAGAATTTTAGGTAAAAATTTATATAAATATAAAGGGTTTTTAATAAGAAATATTAACATAATTATGGGGGAATTTTTATGGGATTTTCGGAATTTTGGGGGGGAAAATCATAGAAAATAAAAGGAAAAATAAAATAAAAAAAATAAGGTGCATGGACCAAGGATTGAACCTTGGACCTCTTGTACAACCATGCATGCTCTAACCAACTCACCTAGCAAGGGAATGTTATGAGGGAATGAAGTGGATATTGGTTAAGGCTTAGAAGAAGATGAAGGGTCATGGAGAGACTCTTCATTTGCCTCCTTGATGAGTTATAAAGAGGGGGGTTTGGGAGTTACTTCTTTCTTCCATCAATTGCATTTTCTTCCTCCTCCTCCCCTCATCCTAGCCGAAACCTCAAGGAGAGGTTCTCCCTTGGAAAAGCTCCACAAGAAGGTCTCATCACCAAGATCTAAGGATTTTCCAAGGATACAAAGGCAAGGGGGTTCAAGTGTCCAAAGAATTTGCAATCTTCTTCTCTCTTAAGGTTTAAAAATCAAGATCAACCAAGGTATGACTCCCTCACCTGTGGTATAATGGCTTTTCTTGAGGATTAACATGATATGAAAGTCTTGTATGTGATGATATGTTGGAAAACCAAAGAAAACCCATAAACCTAACCTTATAGGTTTTGGTCACCATGGGTTCTTGGTCTATAATGATGATAAAAATCTAAATCATGTTGTCTAATGTGCTCTTATGATGTTTAGACATTAAATATAATTCTTGAGAATTTTTGGGGTATCCTAGGACCCCCTAAAGTTTCGGCCAACTTCAAGAACCCTTGGGTAGGGTTGGGTCTAAAACTTCAAGTATGTGTCTTATGTATTATCATGATATAAGGGAGATGGAGAATGATTATGTGAATTTTCACATGGCCTAGAGACCCTATGAGTTTCGGCCAAGATGTGCTAATAGGGTAAAAGTTAGGACTTATTTCAAGTAAGGGCCCCAATGGCCCCTATGGTAAGGTATGGTTGATGTTTATGATTGATTGGGGATTTTAATGGAATTTTTCCATACCCCCATGGCTTGATAGGGTTCAGCCAGCCCTAGGAAGGTGGGCCAAAGGTTAGGGTTAACCCTAATCAAGAGCCCCAATGGCTTCCTATGGTCTCATATATGACGTATGATTGTTCCTTTACCTTATGCTATTGTACATGTTTATGGAATTGATGGAACTCCACCTATAGGTTTCGGCCCAGCCATGTATCTAGGGTTTGGGGTGGAGTTAGGGTTCAAAGAATGATGGGTTATGTTTACCATGAAGTGTATATACATATATATAGGTTCAAGCATGTGGTAGAAATCATGTTACCTATAACCCTAACCCCAAGCACCATGTTTTATGTTTGTATGGTTATGATTGGATGTCATGCTTAATAGGGTTATTTATGAATGTCTTATGTTTTATGCCATGCACTTGGATGGTAGGTAGCATGTTTATGGAAGTCCTACCTATGTATGCTTATGTTATGTAGAGAACCATGCGATGTTATATGCTCATGTTATGTTAAGAACCATGCTATGTTATTGTGTATGTTCATGATATGAATGATGCCACGATAAGTATGTTAGGTTTATATTCATGATAAGAATGATGCCATGATAAGTATGTTATGTTTATGTTCATGATAAGAATGATGCCATGATAAGTATGTTATGTTTATGTTCATGATGAGAATGATGCCATGACAAGTATGTTATGTTCATGTTCATGATAAGAATGATGTCATAATAAGTATGTTATGTTTATGTTCATGATAAGAATGATGCCATGATAAGTATGTTATGTTTATGTTCATGATAAGAATGATGTATGCCATGTTTTATGAATGATGATGCATGCCATGTTTTATGAAAGAAGATGCATGCCATGTTATGAATGAAAGATGATGCTTATGTCTTTAAGGCATAAATATGCTAAACGGCACGGTCGATGGTCGATGGTACGACGATCGTGAGGACCGGTAAATGGGCCGGTAGACGGGCTGAGCCGTAACGAGTTATGCTATGTTAAAGATGCCATGAATGTCTTATGAATGATGAAGCATGTAAAGTATTTTACTTTATGAATGGGCTTGTACCGGACCGAAGTATGGGTCCAAGGGATGGGCACCTTAAGAACGCCCTAGTTCTAGACTACCGACTATGCTGTCCACGGTTCTTGCACTACCGAAGCTGTGCAATAGGGATGGGCACCTTAAGAACGCCTCGATTCGGGGACTACCGACTATGCTGTCCTTACCCTAGTAGGTCGAGGCTAGCTACCTCGTATTTACTTAGGGATGCGCGCTTATGATGTATGTATGTGGTACAAGCCAGGGCCCAATGATATGATGATTATGTTTAAACATTTAAAAGTATGTTTTAAAAGTTAAGCATCCTTATGTATATGCATTCCACTCATGCATTCATTCATGTTATGCATTATGCTATGTTGATAAGATTTTATGCTTACACTTCATGTTAAGAATATGCATGGAAATAAATGATCTATGCCATGATTATGTTAAGAAGATGTTCATATGCTATGATAGGAAGTATGCCTATGTTTAGGCCCTGCAGGTTGGTTTACACTTTATAGACATGCTTATACTATGTAGTATGCCATGCTCAGAATGATTATTATGTTATGTTTATACCATGTATTATACCATGCTTAAAATGTTTATTATGTTATGGTTATACCATGTATGATGCCATGCTTAAAATGTTTATTATGTTATGGTTATACCATGTATGATGCCATGCTTAAAATGTTTATTATGTTATGGTTATACCATGTATTATGTCATGCTTAGAATGTTTATTATGTTATGTTCATGCCACGTATTATGCCATGCTTAGAATGTTTACTATGTTTACGATTATGCCATGTCTTATGCCATGCTAGGAATGTTCACTTATGTTCATGTTCATGCCATGCTATGTATATGATAAGTGATTCAAGATGTTATGTTCTAAGTAGAGCACCAAGTATGTTAATGTTTCATGTGCTCATTATAAGATGATGAATGGTTTTTGTGAGTAGGAAAGAGTCTTACTAAGCCTGTGTACTTATAGTCTTATTTCCTTATACCGCAGATCATTCAAGGGGACAATGATGGAAGCAACAGGAGGGCAAGAACGCATGTGTGTGGTAGTGACTTGGCCCAGGAAACCATATGTTTACCATTTATGCTAGAACCTTACTTTGGTCACTTATATGCTTGAATGCGTGAATAATGACTTATGGAACTCTATGATGTGATGTTAAGTATGACATGATATGACATGATATGATGTTTAAGTATGAAGTCAATATGTCGAGTTCCATGTCATTATGTTAAGAATGGTAGTAGGGCATGTATGTGTAAGTCTTAAAGTTATTCCGCTGCCTTATGATGCCTACATGCCCTAAGTATGTTAACGTAACGCCGCTTTATGGAAAGAAAAAAAAAGCGGGCGTTACACACAAAGTGCACTAGTGTAATTCTGTAGTCAACATCGACTAAAACCAAATTACACTACAACCGTTCCAATGGTTTGTCCAAATCCATCTTGGTTGTGAGCTACTACTTATACTTTACAAGGAACCGATAACACGATCTTCTGTGTAGCACCACACACAATGTTATCTACAATGTGAAGTAATGGACAATTATAAAAAACATAAAAATGCAAACATATGACCACTGTGACTCTTATTCCATATTATATGTTCATACAAAAGCTAGGTTTATAATATACATCCTAACAAATATTTGGTAATGTAAATAGTACCCAAGGTTGGTCAGTTAGACCAAGGGATAAGCCAAATTGGAATTGATGTTTGGCAGAGTGACTAAAGCCATATATGGTTAGATAGACCAAGGACTGAGCTAAATAGGACTTGATATTTGGTTGAGAGATGTCTAGTTCAGATTAAGACGACTAGCAAAGAAGTTCATATCGAGGGACGAAATTGTGCTGAGTGAAGCTGAGTCCTAGTGAGTGAAGCTAGGTGAACAAAATTCTAGTGGGTGAAGTTGGATACTAGTGGGTGGACGATGTCCTGGTGAGTAAAGCTGGGCACGAAGTCCTGGTTCGGATAATTAGGCACGAAGTCCTGGCCGAGGGCTGGGCATCGAAGTCCTGACCGAGGGTTGGGCACAAGGTCCTGCTTCAAGGAATTGGGCATGAATTCCTGGCCTAGGGTTGGGCACCGAAGTCCTGGTTTGAGGAATTAGGCACAAAACCATGGTCGAGGATCAGGCAAAAGACTTAGCCGAGCGAGGACTACGGGCAGAAGTAGAGATGGGTCGAGGATCGGACATCTCAAGATCCAGGAGTCTCAAAGGCCAAGCAAATGTCCAACCAAAGGTCCTGGTTGGAAAAGGGTAACTTCTCCAGAGTGGAGTAGATGAGGACGCATTCCCTGGGATAGGGAAGAGTAGGCATTGACTCGACCTAGGATTTCATTTGAAATCCAAAGTTAGAACCAATGAACTCTGGCTGTGAATCACTAAGGCTTAAAATTATTTGTTTGTCTTGTATTTATTTGATTTGTAGGAACCTGGAGTTGGAGGCAAGATAGGAGAGTAAACGCAAGAAAACAAGGTCCTGGGTAAGGACTTCCTGGGCGCCCGGATCAACCCAGACCCCCTATGTGGAGGGTACCCTCAAGGAGTTCAGGCCATCCCAAGCACCCAACGTCCCAGGCACCTAAAACATCCCAGGCACATCAGTGCTCCTAGGCGCCTGGGATGCAGGATTTTATCCCTGTGTCGAGTTCACTATTTCGAATCAGAATAGACCACTTATGAGGCGCCTCAATGGCCTCTAGTGCGCTCAAATGCAGTGTATAAAAGAGTCTTCGACCCCTCAGTTCAGAACATCAACTCTCACATCTGATTACTCATTCTCTGAAAAGAAAAAGTGCTATGATTAATCTCTATGACCTAGGAGGCTCCAAGAGGAAGTGTGTGACACATCAGAGTTCTAGATTTGTCGGGATCATAATCTTTTGTTTGGTTTGCATTTAGTTACAACTTGTAATTGTTTATCATTATTTTTCTTGTACTCTAAACTATAAGATGGTTTTCTCTGCCTCCGGAAATTCTGAAAAGGAGACCACTAGTGGACGGGTGCTACTCATAATTAGGCATTGGACGTACTGACCCTGGGAGGTTGGGAACCAAGTAAAACCCACGTGTTCATGTTGTATTTGTGTTTACTTTCATTATTCCGCGCCTACTAACAACTCTGATATTAAGCGAACGATCAACGAAGTTTCGACGAAAAGTTCACAAGTCGATATCCCCCCCTTATCGACGGCACCTATTCGAGACATATTATCCTCAGAATTATTTGAATTGTTATTAATTAATGTTTGATTATTATCTAAAGATTTATGTGATAAAATTTCAGAATTAATTTTTGATATTGCAACATTAATTAAAAAAAATCAGAATTGATATTCATGATTTTGATATTATTTAGATCATTATTATTTAAGTTATCATGTAATATTTCTAATTTCTCACGTTGAAAATCTAATTTGACAAAAAAATTAATATTATTATCATACATATTTTTTATATTACCAGAAAAATTATGTGACTTTACAGGAATTTGAATAATACTTTTGCAGAAATTAAATTTGTGTACCTCTTTTACCTTCGCACCATTTCCTAGCATTGTGGGTCGGGTTATTCTCCAATCTCGACACTGGTTTTTGTAGTGTCCATGATTTTGGCACTTGAAGCATTTGAAATGGTCCTTGTCCCATCGGACTCCTGGTGTCGATACCTTAGTTGTCGTTGGTGACGTTTGAATCATACGAGTAGGGCACTTGTTATTATAGTGGTCTCTCTCCCTGCACTTGATACAGATTATGTGAAATTTGAAATAAGGCATTTTTAAAAAAATACCTCTTTCACCCTTGACTCCCACTCAATTCCTGGCCTTCTTGCTCCTTTGACAGTGAGTCCAATCAGAGCCACTAGCTCTTATACCAATTGTGAAATCGGTGGCGTCAATACAAGTGGGGGTGAATATCAACTTGTTACTTTTTGTCATCTTTGAGTCGTTTGTTCGGTCAACTTCGTAACAAAGACATTAGTAGGACAGCGGAATAATAGATAAAGCGAAAACACAACACAAACAAGCAGGATTTTTTACTTGGTTCCCAACCCCCCCCCCCCAAGGGTAAGCCCAAGGCCTAATTACGAGTAGCATTTGTCCTCTAGTGGTCTCCTCTCTGGAAGTTTTCCAGATGCGGAGAAACTCGTCTTACAGTTTTTGGTACAAGCATAAATAATATAAAGAATTACATCTTGTAAGTAAACGTAAACCAACAAAAATGACAATCTCGATCAATCCGGAAGTATAAAGTGTCGCGCACTTTCTCCTGGAGCCTCCTTAGTCACAATGCTTCATCCTAGCAATTTTTCTTCGCAGGGAATGAGTAATCGGATGGAAAGATTGATGATCTAAACTGAGGCGGTGAAACCCCTTCTATAGTAAGCATCCGAGCGCCCGAGAGCCCATAGGGGCGGAACCAAGGAGATGCAATCTGATCCAAACTAACGAAATAGCCACAGGGATAAACCTGCCTTCTTGGGCGCCCCATGTATAGGGGCGGCTGGGATGGTGGCTCTCATCATGGGGGCACCCAGGTTGATGGGGGCACCCAAGAGGTCCTTGTTTGGGACTTGTTTGTTAGCGTTTGCTCTCCTATCATGTTTCGTTAGTGATATGAGAAAAGTGTCGTAAGACAATCGCCTTATGATTGTAATCATTTATTTTAATAAATGAATATTCACTATTTGAGTATACATGTTTATATATTTGATTGAGATCTTAAACTCATTTACTGAATATCCGCAATACAATTCACAGCATGAGAGAATTTGTGATGAATTCACAACTAGTGATTATCTCTACATGTGCAATTGTGAAGTATTGAAATTGTCCCTAGTCGATGAATTGATAAATACGGACACTATTAATTCTGTTGAGACTAGCATGAGTTATTCTCTAATCAGCTTATTCTTACTGGCTGGTGACATTGGGATGTGCAGAGATAAACATGAATGCTAGTTAAGGGAACTAGTTCATTGGTGTGACTGGCTGTAAAACTTCATATGGTAGTCTACATATAGATATGTCAATGAAGTTCTTACTGCAGCTTAAGTGCGATGTTCCATTGACTTGCGGTCTTCAAGTCATCTTGGTCATGGAGACTTATACTTTGACATCTTAAGCAAGCATCTCCAAGGAGGTGTGGACCCAGGATGATTGGGTATAAGCCGAAGTGCCCGAAGATATTTGAACAGCCTACAAAGGATTCACCACTCCTTGCGAGGAGATGTATACCCAAGGCCTATCGTCGGATTGTTACTCGAAGCCTCTGGCCAGAGCATGACATGTTCAGAGTATGAATCTCTTAAATACATGAGAGTAATTAGAATCCGTAGGACGAGAAAACGTTACTTGGGCTAGGTGTGACGTAGTCAGCCTAGTGGGGACTAACACACATAGACCGTGTCCTGAACCAAGTGGGTATAAGATGGTGAAGGGAATGGGGCATGATTCATTATAGCTGCTGAAGGGATTCAGAATAGTTTCTGAGGTCAACCGTTGATCTTTCGATTAATTGGGGATCATGATGTACTACTAGGTGCCACTCATGATCGTTCTATAATTGGTTAATTATAGACGGCCAACATAAATTGAAAGCCTATTTAGTCAAACGCACTATGAGTAATCCGAGGGATTTAAAACGAGTTGAAAATTGGATTTTCCAATCAAGAGAGATTAGGTTTGGTTGAGCCAAACGATAAGTCGAATCTGAATTTTACAGAGACGCATCGGAAGTGTAAAATGGCTAAGTCTTTTGAAGACTTAATAGATGAATTAAATAAGTTTAATTCATTGGGGCGTGACTTGGTTGGGCCGGCCAAAGAGGGTCTCCACCCTCTTTGCTTGGTCGGCCACAACAAAGGGAGAGAACCAAGTTTTTGGCTCAATTTATAAAATAAACCAAGTGTAGTTTGTTTTATAAAATTATCGATGATATAAATTTTTATATAATAAACCATGGTTTGGTTTATTTTTCATGGAAATTAAAATAAACCATGGATTGGTTTATTTTATTTTATAAAATCAATCATGGATTGATTTACCATGATAAGAAAATTTATTCCATAAGAAAAAAAGAGACTTGGTTGATTTTTATCATGAATTAAAAAATGATAAAACTTGGCATGATGGAATATGTCATAGAAAATTTATTGCATAAGAAAAAAGAGACTTGGCAGTTGAGAGGCCACTATATAAAGGACCCAAGGCAAGGCTTGGAAAATAATCGAAGTATACTTGCCTGGGCTCTCTCCCTCTCCTCCCTTCTTCCTCTTGGCCGGCCACAAGGTTCTTCTCCATTCTTCTTGCCGTGAGCACAAGGAGAAGCACCGAGGCGACAAAGTTCTTTCGTTGGGACGATCTTCCTCTCCGGCCATCATCACCATGGGATTGGGCGCAAGTCATCTTCCTCCTCGTCGGAATTTTGATTCCGGCCGACCTTGGTAGTGAGTTTTTCCGATGTGATTATTTCTCTCTTGGTTTTTCTTGTCCCGTTCTCGGAGAATCTAGTAGTTCTCGAGAATACGAAACTCGTGGCTTTGCGAAGTCATCCCGAAGATACTCGGCGTGGACGCGAATAGAGGCGGAGCTTCCGAGGGACGCTTACGGTTTGATCTCGTCCCTTCCTTCGAGTTACGCGAGGTAATATGTAAATTAGTTTACGTTTCTACAAAATTTTAAATATATGATCATGTCTACACAAGAAAAAGTTGCATGCTTAGATGTGTGGTTAAATAATTTGAGAAATTATTTATGTTAAACCTTCCGCAGCACGTAATTAATTTTAAAATTACGAACCCGCATCCATGTCAACATGCACTCGGTCCCAATAGTGGTATCAGAGCCGGTTAGTGTTCGACATAATCATATAATTGTTTTGCGGAAAATTTTGTCATGATCTCAATTTTGGAAATTTTCCAATTATGAAAACATTCCAATTATGATAAATTTTCGATTTAGGAATTTCCAGATTTGGAAATCCTCATGAAATTTCGCAAACTTTTGAAATATCTCTGTTTTTGAAATTTTAAAATAATTGTGAAAACTTTCCATTTTTGGAAACTTTCCAATTTTAGAAATTTCGTATTTTCGAAATTTTCAAATTTTGAAAAAATGAAAGTTTTCTTTGTACCAGAAACTTACAATTATTCTGAAAACCTATTATTTTTGAAACTTTCCATTTATGGAAAGCTTAAAATTTTGGACACTTTCTTTCAAGAAAGCCTAGACAAATTATGGGAATATTAATTGGCATTTAAATTCATAAATGGAAATTAAATTATTTACAAAATTCTTTATTTTGGATTGAGTCTCGGGGAGCCGTCCAATTTAAAGTTAGTTGTTATAATTAAATTTCCTAAATTGAATTTAAGCTGTCAAATGTTTAATTTGGATTGAGCCTCGGGGAGCCGTCCAAATTATATTATCAATAAATTCTTATTTTCGATTGAGCCTCGGGGGAGCCATCTAAATTAAGTTATTGATATTAATTTTCCATAAATAAAATATGTGATCAAATCTTAGAAATTTTTGAGGTGATTCTCAAACGATAATTTCCTTATTTGATTTATGAGGTGATGCTCTTACATATTATTGTCTCCAAAATTAATTAGGAAAATTGTTTCCTATAGAGTATATTTCCTTAAATAAGATTTTCATGAAAATAATATGTGGTTGAATTAAGGGAATCTATCTCTTAATTTAATAAGATTTAATTTAAAGAAATCAAAGTCTTAAACATATTATTTCCAAAATTGATTATGATAATTTAGGAAATTGTTTCCCAAAATAATTCCTTGAATAAAGTATGAAATTAGAATAAGGAAATCTGGTTCCTAATTCATTTAATGAGACTTGATAAATTAAGTCACATACATACTTTATTAAGGAAATCGTTAGAACATGACATAATTATATGTCATGAATGTGCATAAAAGAAAAGGATGAGACCCAAAACCCCTTACAAAATATTAAGGCCAAGACCTTCCATTAATATGGTTAGAACCGGAGTTTTGTTTCTCGTTTGGGTTGATGGACACATCCATGCCCGGCTTGAACCTCAACATGTTCAAACCATGGAATTAGTTTATGATTAATATAGTTGGAGTCAGAGGTCAATCCTTAGTTTTGGTTGTTGGACACATCCAAGCTTGACTCAACGGTTGAATGAGCTCCAACCATATTAAAACTATTTCTTGATTAATGGTTCAGCCTTAAGCTTGGAGCATCGATTTGTTGTGCCATAGCCAAGGTCGATGTAAAGAGAGGTGCAGTTGGGTGCTATGTGTATTGTTGCATACTTGTTAATGAGTTAACATCCCAATGATTTATGCAAACATTCAATTAGTTGATAGCATAATGTGATAGTTACATCTGTATAATATATAATCGGTATAATTACCTACCTTCATAGCTAAGAATAACTTGATGGACTCTAGCCATGGTTGTTCTTATCTATGGTTGGATATCAACCTATTTGGAGATGATCCTACAATCTCCAGAATTGATAAAAAGGGTTATTCAATTCGAAAAATAAATAGGATTTAATTAATGTATATTGATGTATTCTTTATCATTATCATCACATAACCTCAATTTGTATTTCTAGGATAATCACCTGATCATGTCTTCTCTGAATTTGCGTTCCATTTTAGACACCAATAAGTTTACTAAGGCCAAAAGGATTGAAAAGACACCAAAAGGTACTTGCCATCACTGCGGCAAGGAGGGCCACAGGCGAAGAAACTGCAAGGTTTATCTTGAGTCCTTGAAGAAGAAGGCATCCGATGCCCCATCCTCTTCAGGCATCTTCGTTATTGAATGCTACTCTATTTCCTCGTACACCTGGGTACTTGATACTAGGTGTAGCTCACATATATGTAATGACATATAGGGGCTAAGGAATAGAGGAAGACTCGTCAAGGGAGAAGCGAATTTACGAGTTGGAAATGGAGCAAAGATTGCTGCTATTACCATCGGAACATATTTGCTAAAGCTCCCTACTGGACTTGTCTTAGAATTGGATAATTGTTATTTTGTTCCATCGTTAATAAAGAACATTGTATCTATTTCATGCTTGAATGAAAAGGGTTATCATTTATCTTTTAGTAACAATTGCTGTTACATAACTTTAAATGGTGTTCTTTATGTGACTGGAACTTTATGCAATGGTATCTACACGTTAGATTTATCCGGTGACGTTTTCAATTTCGAAGTTAGCAACAAACGTGCTCGAATATATAATCAAATAGACTCCTATACGTGGCATTGCCGTCTTGACCATGTAAGCAAGAAACGCATGACCAAATTACACCGATGTGAAATTCTGGAATCATTTGAACCTGGTTCATTTGATACATGCGTATCATGCTTAAAAGGCAAGATGATCAAATTACCCTTTTCCGAAAAAGGTAAACCAGTGGGAGAATTGCTTGGTCTAATACATACTGATGTATGTGGTCCAATGTCAACTCTTGCACAAGGAGGCTATAGCTACTTCATTACCTTTATCGATGATCACTCACGATTCGGGTATGTGTTCTTAATGAAACACAAATCTGAATTTTTGAGAAATTCAAAGAGTTCAGAAGTGAAGTAGAGAAATAGCTTGGCAAACGTATTAAGATACTTCGATCCGATCGGGGTGGTGAATATTTAAGTCAAGAGTTTCAAGATTATCTTAGGGACAATGAGATATTGTCTCAATGGACTCCGCCATATACACCACAACATAATGGTGTATCTGAGAGGCGTAACCGAACCTTGATTGACATGGTTAGATCAATGATGAATCATGCAACTCTTCCAAAATCCTTTTGGGGCTATGCGCTTAAGACAGCTGTTTACTTAATAAACAGAGTCCCGACCAAGGTAGTCTCTACTACTCCATATGAGATGTGGAATAGTAAGAAACCTCATTTATCTCACCTGAAGATATGGGGTTGTCCTGCTTATGTAAAGCGGACTGTATCAGACAAATTGGATGCTAAGTCTGATAAATGTCTATTTATTGGAAACCCTAAGGAAACGAAAGGTTACCAATTCTATCATCCCTTGGAACAAAAGGTGTTTGTTTCAAGGCATACTGTATTTCTAGAAAAAGAAATTCTTTTACAAGAAAACAGTGGGAGTAGCATTGAACTTGAAGAAGTTCAAGAAACTCTAATAGACATTACAGAGACACCTAGTCTAGACCCACAACCAATAACTCATAATGATGAGCTATCAGTTGAACCTAAAACAATACAACTTCTTCGTAGGTCTGATAGGACACGCAATATTCCAGAGAGATACAGATTTCTCATAAGTGAATCGAACGACGTGTTACTCATTAATGATGACGAACCTGTCAGTTATGAAGATGTTCTGAAAAATTCAGAAAGGGATAAATAGCTTGAAGCCATGAAGTCGGAAATGGATTCCATGTACAAAAATCAAGTATGGGACTTGGTTAACCCACTAGAAGAGATTAAGCCCATAGGGTGCAAGTGGGTTTTCAAGAAGAAAACCGACATGGAAGGTAATGTTGTTACCTTTAAGACTAGATTAGTGGCAAAAGGATGTCGTCAGAAACAAGGAATTGATTATGACGAAACCTATTCGCCAGTAGCTATGCTTAAATCGATTCGGATGCTCCTGGCCATAGCAGCTCATTATGATTATGAGATATGACAAATGGATGTGAAAACAGCTTTCCTTAATGGAAACCTGCTTGAGGATGTATACATGATACAACCTAAAGGTTTCACATCGGTTAATAAAACCAAAGTATGCAAGCTTCAACGATCCATATATGGACTAAAGCAAGCATCCAGGAGCTGGAACATCCGTTTTGATGAGACAATCAAAGAGTTTGATTTCTCACAAAATCCTGACGAACCTTGTGTGTACAAGAAGGTTAGTGGGAGTGCAGTCGTATTCCTAGTGTTATATGTCGATGACATATTACTTATAGGAAACGATATATCAGTCTTACAGTCAGTTAAAATTTGGTTGTCCAAAACTTTCTCCATAAAAGACCTGGGAGAAGCAACCTATATCCTTGGGATTAGAATCTATAGAGATAGATCAAAACGGTTGCTTGGTCTTTCGCAGTCTACATATATAAACCAAGTGCTAGAAAGGTTTAGCATGTCGGAATCCAAGAAAGGTTACCTTCCCATCAGGCATGAGATCAACCTTTCGAAGTCTATGTGTCCGCGCACAGAAGACGAGAGGATTTGCGTGAATAAGATTCCTTATGCATCCGCGATAGGATCTATCATGTATGCTATGTTATGTACTAAGCCCGATGTATCGTATGCTCTGAGCGTCACAAGCAGATACCATTCTGATCCAGGAATGGATCATTGGGCGGCTGTCAAGACAATCCTCAAGTACTTAAGAAGAACTAAGGATGTGTTCCTAATATATGGAGAAGGTGATATGGTAATACGTGGGTATACAGATGTCAGTTTCCAGACAGATAAGGATGACTCCAAATCTCAGTCTGGATACGTATTTATTTTGAATGGAGGCGCAATAAGTTGGAAGAGTTCCAAGCAAGACACCGTAGCGGATTCTTCCACGGAAGCGGAATATATTGCAGCTTCGAAAGCAGCAAAGGAAGCAGTCTGGATCAAGAAGTTTGTCTAAGAACTTGGTGTGGTTCCAACCATTGATGAAGCAATACCGGTTTATTGCGACAACAATGGAGCTATTGCACAAGCAAAGGAACCAAGGTCTCATCAGCGATCCAAACATGTGCTTCGTCGCTATCATCTGATCAGAGAGATTATAAGTAGGAATGATATACAAATTGAGAAAATTTCCACTGAAAGGAATTTAGTGGATCCTTTAACTAAGGCCTTGCCTCAAAGCAAGTTTGAGGGTCATGTTAGAGCCTGTGGTATTGGGTACTGTAGCGATTGGCGTTAGGCAATGTGGGAGTTTATTAGTGATATGAGAAAAGTGTCCTAAGGCAAACGCCTTATGATTGTAATCATTTATTTTAATAAATAAATATTCACTATTTGAGTATACATGTTTATGTATTTGATTGAGATCTTAAACTCATTTACTGAATGTCCGCAATACAATTCACAGCATGAGAGAATTTGTGATGAATTCACAACTAGTGATTATCTCTACATGTGCAATTGTGAAGTATTGAAATTGTCCCTAGTCGATGAATTGATAAATACGGACACTATCAATTCTGTTGAGACTAGCATGGGTTATTCTCTAATCAGCTGATTCTCACTGGCTGGTGACATTGGGATGTGCGGAGATAAACATGAATCCTAGTTAAGGGAACTAGTTCATTGGAGTGACTAGCTGTAAAACTTCATATGGTAGTCTACATATAGATATGTCAATGAAGTTCTTACTGCAGCTTAAGTGCGATGTTCCTTTGACTTGCGGTGTTCAAGTCATCTTGGTCATGGAGACATATACTTTGACATCTTAAGCAAGCATCTCCAAGGAGGTGTGGACCCAGGATGATTGGGTATAAGCCGAAGTGCCCGAAGATATTTGAACAGCCTACAAAGGATTCACCACTCCTTACGAGGAGATGTATACCCAAGGCCTATCGTCGGATTGTTACTCGAAGCCTCTGGCCAGAACATGACATGTTCAGAGTATGAATCTCTTAAATACAAGAGAGTAATTTGAATCCGTAGGACGAGAAAACGTTACTTGGGCTGGGTGTGACGTAGTCAGCCTAGTGGGGACTGACACACATAGACCGTGTCCTGAACCAAGTGGGTATAAGATGGTGAAGGGAATGGGGCACGATTCATTATAGCTGTTGAAGGGTTTCAGAATAGTTTCTGAGGTCAACCGTTGATATTTCGATTAATTGGGGATCATGATGTACTACTAGGTGCCACTCATGATCGTTCTATAATTGGTTAATTATAGACGACCAACATAAATCGAAAGCCTATTTAGTCACACGCACGACGAGTAATTCGAGGGATTTAAAAGGAGTAGAAAATTGGATTTTTCAATCAAGAGAGATTATGTTTGCTTGAGCCAAACGATAAGTCGAATCTGAATTTTTCAGAGACGCATCGGAAGCATAAAATGGCTAAGTCTTTTGAAGACTTAATAGTTGAATTAAATAATTTTAATTCATTGGGGCGTGACTTGCTTGGGCCGGCCAAAGAGGGTCTCCACCCTCTTTGCTTGGCCGGCCACAACAAAGGGAGAGAACCAAGTTTTTGGCTCAATTTATAAAATAAACCAAGTGTGGTTTGTTTTATAAAATTATGGATGATATAAATTTTTATATAATAAACCAAGGTTTGGTTTATTTTTCATGGAAATTAAAATGAACCATGGATTGGTTTATTTTATTTTATAAAATCAATCATGGATTGATTTACCATGATAAGAAAATTTATTCCATAAGAAAAAAAGAGACTTGGTTGATTTTTATCATGAATTAAAAAATGATAAAACTTGGCATGATGGAATAAGTCATAGAAAATTTATTCCATAAGAAAAAAGAGGCTTTGCGGTTGAGCGGCCACTATATAAAGGACCCAAGGCAAGGCTTGGAAAATAATCGAAGTATTCTTGCCTGGGCTCTCTCCCTCTCCTCCCTTCTTCCTCTTGGCCGACCACAAGGTTCTTCTCCCTTCTTCTTGCCGTGAGCACAAGGAGAAGCACCGAGGTGACGAAGTTCTTCCGTTGGGACGATCTTCCTCTCCAGCCATCATCACCTTGGGATTGGGCGCAAGTCATCTTCCTCCTCCTCGCCGAAATTGTGATTCCGGCCGACCTTGGTAGTGAGTTTTTCCGATGTGGTTATTTCTCTATTGGTTTTTCTTGTCGCATTCTCGGAGAATCTAGTAGTTCTCGAGAACACGAAACTCGTGGCTTTGCGAAGTCATCCCGAAGATACTCGGCGTGGACACGAATAGAGGCGGAGCTTCCGAGGGACACTTACGGTTGGATCTCGTCCCTTACGTCGAGTTACGCGAGGTAATAAGTAAATTAGTTTACGTTTCTGCAAAATTTTAAATATATGATCATGTCTACACAAGAAAAAGTTGCATGCTTAGATGTGTGGTTAAACAATTTGAGAAATTATTTATGCTAAACCTTCCGCTGCACATAATTAATTTTAAAATTACGAACCCGCATCCATGTCAACATGCACCCGGTCCCAACAGTCTCCAACTCCATGTTCCTGCATGACAAAGAAACAATCCTAAGCCTAAATGATTGACAGCTAGAGCTGTCTAGTTTTGACTTTGTATTTCAAATGAAATCCTAGTTCGAACCAATGCCTACTGTTCCCTTTTCCGGGGAAAGCGTCCTCACCTACTCCACTATGGAGAAGTTACTTTTTGACAACTGGGACCTCCGGTTGGACTTTTACTCGGCCTTCGAGACTCCCAAGTCTCGAGAAGTCCGATCCTCGACCCGTATCTACTTCTGTTCGTAGTCCTCTCTCGGTTAAGCCTTCTGCCTGATCATCCGGATCAGGTCATCGTACCCAGTCCCTGATCACGTCTTCGTGCCCAACCCTCGAGAAGGTCATCGTGCCCAATTCCCCAAACCAGGACTTCATTCCCAACCCTTGACCATTTCTTCTTGCCCAATTACCGAACAAGGACTTGGGTGTCGAACCCTCGGGCAGGTCTTCGTGCCTAACATCACTCACCAGGACATAGTCCTGTTGGTTCATGAATTCCTGGTCACGCATGGGTAACCTTTCCATGTCCCCGGATTTAAATTTCTTCAATCCAAATTGAGAACTATTTGTTAGTGCCGGAAGCACGAAGATCGAACCTGGGGTTTGATAATGGAAAAGGGTTCATAAGTTAAGATTATATTGTGATCTAATGGATATGTTAAAGTGCGCAGGAAAAGTCCTAGGTAAGCTAGGCACGAAGTCTTGGTTCCTGGAATTGGGCAATAAGTCCTGGCCGAGGGCTGGGCATCAAAGACCTGACTGAGAGTTGGGCAATAAGTCCTGGTCGTGGACTGGGCACACACAGTCCTGATTCGAGGAATTGGGCAATAAGTCCTGGCCGAGGGCTAGGCACCGAAGACCTGACCGAGGGTTGGGCAACAAGTCCAGGTCATGGACTGGGCACGAAGACCTGATCCGGAAGATCGAGCAATAGTCGAGCCGTAGGAGCCAATTGCCAAAAGGTAATTCTCCTGAGAGGAGTAGGCGAGGATGTGTTCTCCGGAAGAGGGAACATTAGGCGTCGGTTCGACCTAGGGTTCCATTTGGTGAGCCCAAAGACAGAACCAAGACTGCGCAGGCTGTTAACTATACTTAATTTATCTATTATTTGTGTTTTGGAACTAATCCTTGTTGCAAGAACAAAGGATAGAGTTCTCTTCTCCTGAGCATACAACCGCCTGTATGGATACAGGCGCCCCAGAAGGGTGTTTCTAGCAGTCTACGAAGCTGAGCCTCCACTTCAGCAAGGGAGGCGCCCGTGAGCATACAGGCGCCCAATCGTCCTAGGCGCCCTGGATGAAGAGATAAACATTGGCCAAGTCTGCGGATGAGGACGCACGCAGAAAGGCACATGTGACAGGCGCCCTAATCAACACAGGCGCCCTGGACGACTATATATAAAGGGGTTCACCCCCTTGCTTCTGAACAACAATTCTTTCAACGCAAGCACTCAAGCGCTCAGTTCTAATTTCTCCGTGCTCAAGTTTCAAGAGCCAACGACGACCCGCTGCTCTGTTATTCGAGTCCTTCTCCGGTCGTCGATATTTGTTTTTAATTGCTTAAATTCAATTCTGTATTCGTGCTTCAATTATTGTAATCTTTTTCCAAAATATAGAATTGCCCAACGTAAACGGTCAAGGACCGTGGGCCTTGGAGTAGGAGCCGATCTAGACTCCGAACCAAGTAAAAGAAAGTGTGTTAGCGTTGTTTTAAATTTCTGCTACGTAATATTCTTTTTATATCCGAAAAGCTTTTATCGATATTCACCCCCTCTATCGATTCTAAACAATCCCACAAGTAGTATCAGAGCGGGTGGCTCAAATCTGGTGCAACCACCGATGGACCAATTTTCGGATTCCTTTTAAAATATTTTTTTCGTTCGTAACATTTTCGTTCATCGAGGTTGGTGCAACACCACTCGATTTTTTTATTATTATTTTTGCTACCGCACTACTATTCTAAGTCTTAGTCTTGGACCAAAGTTTTTTTTTTGTAAATTTTCAGATTAAAATCCATGGACATGCAAGAAGGCTACAACACCGCTAGACCACCACTCTTCTTAGGAGAAGACTTCTCCTATTGGAAGAGTAGGATGGAGGTTTATCTGAAAACTCAAATGGACATGTGGATAATCATCTAGTCAGGACTGGATATCCCCAAGAATGCACAAGGTGAGTTGTGATAATTACCATTTTGCTGATAAATTTTGGCTCTTAAATCCATGTTTTGATCCATATTTATATGCTTAAGTTTGCATTTACATAAGGTTTCATGAATTACCACTATTTTAGCTTTTAATTAAAATCTTTGTATATTTGAGATATTTTGGCACTAAAATATGAATCTAATTTTGTAGGCTTTAAATGATCATGGACCTAGATCATATTGCGTCAGACTTGAGCCAGAATTGCATCTGGATCAAAGGGATCAAGCATTGGATTAATATGGGTAGTCCATTCAAGAAATGGCTAGATCTGAGCCATCGATCAACTTTCGATCAATCCGAGCTCAAGATAGGGCTAATCATGACCACAGATCAAGATCTGGAAGTTTGAACCAAATCAGAGATCATTCAGCCGTTGGATCAAGCTCGAGAGGGTCTAAGTCGTCCATTCAAAGATTAGGGCAATTTGAGCCATCCGTTGCAAATCCAGTTGATCCTAGCTGAGGAGTGGTAGATCCTGACCCATGATCATGATCTGGAAGATTTGGGCTTGATGATAGCAGATCTGACCATTGGATGGAGCAAAGAAGATCTCGGTCATTCAAATTCAAATGGTTTTAATTAAAAGGGAATTCCCTCTTCGTGCCCGGTGGTCGTCGCGTCGCGTTGTAGAGTTTTCATCGCCAGATCTAGTTTTCTTCCTTGTTCTTCATTTCATTACCGTTTTGCTTGATGTTTTCTTCCATAGATCGCGCGGCCATCATCAATTCATTTCTTCTCAAGATTTCAGATCATCTAGGTAATTTCCTTGCTCAATTCGCTAACATGAATCTCGCAGCTGAAGGAGGAAAGGGGAGGGTTTCGCCTGAGCACATTCCACCGATTTCTTCCACTTGATCGCGGGGGTTTCCATCTACTGAAGCTGAAGGAGTGTTAGGAGGGGTTCCCCGTGTGACGCCCTTTTTTTTTTCATAAGAGGCGTTACGTTAACATACTTAGGGAATGTAGACATCATAAGGCAGCGGAATAACTTTAACTATACATACATGCCCTACTACCATTCTTAACATAATGACATGGAAACTCGGTATATTGACTTCATACTTAAACATCATATCATGTCATACTTAACATCACATCATAGAGTTCCATAAGTCATTATTCGAGCATTCAAGCATATAAGTGATCAAAGTAAAGTTCTAGCATAAACGATAAACATATCATTTCCTGGGCCAAGTCACTACCACACACATGCATTCTTGCCCTCCTGCTGCTTCCTCATTGTCCCCTTGAATGATCTGCGGTATAAGGAAATAAGACTATAAGCACACAGGCTTAGTAAGACTCTTTCCTACTCACAAAAACCATTCATCATTTCATAATGAGCACATGAAACATTAACATACTTGGTGCTCTACTTAGAACATAACAACTGGAATCACTTATCATATACTTGACATGGCATGAACATAAACATCAGTGAACATTCCTAGCATGGCATGAGACATGGCATAAACGTAAACATAAAAACATTCTAAGCATGGCATGCTACATGGCATAAACATTAACATAATAAACATTTTAAGCATGGCATGCGACATGGCATAAACATAAACATAATAAACGTTCCTAGCATGACATAATACATGGTATAAACATAACATAATAAACATTCTTAACATGGCATAATACATGGTATAAACATGTCTATAAGGTGTAAACCAACCTGTATGACATAAACATAGGCATACTTCCTATCATAGCATATTAGCATCTTCTTAACATAATCATGACATAGATCATTTACTCCCATGTATATTTCTTAACATGAAGCGTAAGCATAAAACCTTATCAACATAGCATAATGCATAACATGAATGAATGCATGAGTGGAATGCATATACATAAGGATGCTTAACTTTTAAAACATACTTTTAAATGTTTAAACATAATCATCATATCATCATTGGGGTTCTCGGCTTGTACCACATACATACATCATAAGCACGCATCCCTAGCAAGTCCGAGGTAGCGAGCCCCGACCTACTAGGGTAAGGACAGCATAGTCGGTAGTCCCCGAACCGAGGCGTTCTTAAGGAGCCCATCCCTGTTGCACAGCTCCGGTAGTGCCAGAACCGTGGACAGCTTCGGTAGTCCAGAACCGGGGCGTTCTTAAGGTGCCCATCCCTTGGACCCATACTTCGGTCCGGTACAAGCCCATTCATAAAGTAAAATACTTTACATGTTTCATCATTCATAAGACATTCATAGCATAACCATGTTACATAAAGCATGACTTAACACATGCTTGTCCTTTCATTGTTCATACTTATTGCATAACATCATGATGCCTGGAAGGCATGAGCATTATCTTCATTCATAAACATGGTATGCATCTTCTTTCATAAACATGGCATGCGTCTTTATTCATTTAACATGGCATGCATCATTATCCATACAACATGGCATGCATCATTATTCATACAACATGGCATACATCTTCCTACATAAAACATGGCATGCATACCTAAACATCATTCCCTATTCCTAGTACTTGCATGATCATAACATAGAAGGTAAGCATTGCATCGAACATGACATGTTTTTCATAGATATTTATCCTACTACATAGAGCTTATATGATCATGATACATAAGGTAACATTGCATTTCTTGCCTATGCATGGTATCTATCTTAAACATACATAGGTAGGATTTCCATAACATTCTACCTACCATTCAAATACATGGCATAAAATATAAGACATTCATAATAAACCCTATTAAGCATGGCATCCAATCATAAACATAAAACATAAAATATGGTGCTTAATGGGTAACATGATTCCTACCACATGCTTGAGCGTATACATATATATACTTCATGGTAAGCATAAACCATCATTCCCCAAACCTTAACTCCTCCCCAAACCCTAGATCCAAGGCTTGGCTGAAACTTATAAGGTGGAGTTCCATCAATTCCATAAACCTGTACAATAGCATAAGGTAAAGGAACAACCATACATCATCTATGAGACCATAGGAAGCCATTGGGGCACTTGATTAGGGTTAACCCTAACCTTTAGCCCACCTTCCTAGGGCTGGCCGAAACCTAGAAGGCCATGGGGGCATGGAAAAATTCCATTAAAATCCCCAATTAATCATAAAACACCAACCATACCTTACCATAGGGCCAATGGGCCCTTACTTGAAATAAGTCCTAACTTTCTACCCTATTGGCAATCTTGGCCGAAACTCATAGGGTCTCTAGGCCATGTGAAAATTCACATAAATCACCCTCCATCTCCCTTATATCATGATAATACATAAAACACATACTTGAAGTTTAAGACCCAACCCTACCCATGGGTTCTTGAAGTTGGCCGAAACCCTAGGGGATCCTAGGGTACCACAAAAATTCTCAAAAATCATATTTAATCTCTAAACATCATGAGAGCATATTAGACAACATTTTGAAGATTTTTAGCATCATCATGGACCCAAAAACCTAGTGGCCGAAACTCATCGGACTAGGGTCCTTGGTTTTTCTTTCTTTCAACATTAAATCTTAAAAACCAACCAATATATCATGCTAGAAATATAAGGAACTATTATACCACAGGTGAGGGAGTCTTACCTTGGTGGATCTTGATTTTTAAACCTTAAAAGAGAAGGAAATTGTGAATCCTTTGGACACTTGAACCCCCTTGCCCTTGTATCCTTGGAAAACCTTTAGATATTGGTGATGAGACCTTCTTGTGGAGTTTTTTCCAAGGGAGAGCTTCTCTTGTGGTGTTCGGCTAGAATGAGGAGGGAGGAGGAAAGAAAATGCAATTGATGGAAGGAAGAAAGAAACTCCCAAACCCCCCTCTTTATCACCCATTAAGAAGGTAAATGAAGAGTCTCTTCATGACCCTTCATCTTCTTCTAAGCCTTAACCAATATCCACTTCATTTCCTCATAGCACTCCCTTGCTAGGTGAATTGGTTAGAGCATACATGGTTGTACAAGAGGTCCAAGGTTCAATCCTTGGTGTATGCACTAATTTTTTTCCATTTATTTTTGTTTTATTTCTCCTATTATTTTCGAAAATCCCTAAAAATTCCCCCATAATTATGTTAATATTTCCCATTAAAATCCCTTTATATTTCTATAAATTTTTACCTAAAATTCACCATTAATCATGGTACTAGAAAGCCCATATAAGACCCATTAGTACTTAGTTTTCTCAATTTAAATGAGAAAATATGGATTTCTAGGCCACATTTTGTATTAATATTTCTAGGTCCCTCGGAAAATTATCTAGACATGCTCAATATTTTAAGAAAATATTAAGAGAATTTTCCGGGTCGTTACACCCCGACGCAGTTCTAGAAGTTTTGGCTCGATCGCTAATCTGTGCGTCAAAAGGAGTTCGGCGTTCAGCTACTGTCCGATCGGGTTGATCGGACAGAGAGGACTCTGATCGGTCCCATGACCGATCAGAGGAAGACCTGATCAGTCGGGTTGACCGATCAGGGGTAGAAGAACAGCAAGGTCGACAGCAAGCTGAGCAGGGGAGTTTTCTTCAATGGTTTTTGAGCTAGGGGGTTCATAGCTCATCCTTCGTGTGATGGCGAAGGGAAGTTTTGATCAGAACTTGATTTGATGTTTAATTAGGATTACTTTGATTTTATAAATGTATTTCTTCAAGTTGTTATAATTGTTCCATTACATTTCAAGCCATGTGCTTAAGCCAAGATTTGTTCAAGTTTTCTTTAATCTGCAATTTCTTTCATGCAATTAGTTTTCTGCAATTTATTACCCGCAATTAGCTCCTTAAGTTCAATTCTATAGTTTGGCTTTAATTGTTTAGTTGCTACACTAGGTTAAGTCTAGTTCTTGCAATTTCCTTATTCATTCCATGCTTTAGTTGAGTTTATTCCAGTTTATTTCATATTGTCATTTCATCTTATTGCCAAAACTCCATTTTATCTAGAAAACCCAAACATCAAACGACAAATAAACTTACAAGCTCGAGTTAAACATTCATTCAACTAGTCCTTGAAAAAATACTACTTGAAGCCCTTCTACTACATTTCTATCTTGTTAGCCAAAGGGTTTTCAGCTATATAAATATCTAAATTTGAGACCCACATTCGTGACATCTATTTTGGGTCTATCAAATTTTTGGCGTCGTTGCCAGGGAACTAACTAGTTGAGTTTGTTTAATTTGAGCTTGTGTTTAATATTTATATTTTTTTATTCCATTTTATTTGCTTTATCTTTTTGTATACATTGGGTGCCATTTTGTTTGTTTCGTGGCCAGGACTACAGGTGGGCAACCATCAAAGTTTGAGAAGCTATTGGAAATTTTTCTACTTATTCAAGTTGTTCCATGGCAGAGTATCAGTATTTTTAGCAGCCTTGTCAGAGTTTTCAGCAGCCATATTCTCAATTCCAAAATGTTCAGCAGAATTTTCAACCATCTCAGCCCTTTTCAAATTTTTAGCAACCCAATTATCAATTTCAACCTCAATTTCAACAATTTCAGCAGTCTTATTCGAATTGTCAACAAAACCAACCTTGGAATCAGCCACCACAGCAATTTCAACCACAATTCCAAAATTTTCAGCAAGGTTACAATCCTAATCAGCAGTGTTATCAACCATACAATCAGAATTGTCAACCTCCACAACTTCAGCCCTCACCACAACAAGTTCAACCTCAAATTCAGAATTTTTAGAGTTATAATTTTCAACAGTTTCAACCATGTTTTCAGCCTAATATTCAGTAATTCCAACAACCAAATCAATCATTTGATCAGCCTCAACAATTTCAATTTCAGAATTCACAGCCTACTTCTAATTTTGAGCAACCTAATGAACCCTTTCAAGTCCAACAAGAGTTTTATGCTTATCAAGGAGACTTAGAGGATTCTAGTGAGAGTGAGGCACAACAACAAAGGCTGGAGGAGATGTTACAACAACTCTTGCAACAACAAAGAAATGATTCTACTCTAAAAGAATGTGAAAGACGCCTTGGACAATTGGTTAATCAAATGAATCAAATGCAAGCCCAAAGAGTAGAACAATTACCTTTTCAAGCTACTATTAATTCTGAGGAGCGTTCTTGTGAACTAACTTTGAGGAATGAAGAAGTTGTTTCAAGTCTGAACATTCCAAGAGCTAAAATTCTTGAAAAATTTTCAGCTTCTTATTTTCCCCTTCAAAACAACCCTGGAAATGATTTTACATCAATTGGTTGTGACCCTAGTGCAAGCCTAAGACCTTCTTCAATTGATCTTGCAATTTTGGTGGAAGAAGAAGAAGAAATCATTAAAGTCAGGGTACCTACAGCATGCATTCCTCCTGAAATTCCTGTTCAGAGTTCACTTTCAAAATTTTCAGCTCAAGAGGAGGAGCCAAAAGTCTCTCTACACTTTTCACAACACCCCAGAGAGGATCCTCCTAGCATTAGCATAGATATTTTAGATGAAGTTGTTAAGGCAGATTTAATTGATGATGAAGCTTTACTTGATATAGTGGGAGGTGATTTTAGCTCAGATGAGGTTGAAGTTGCAATAGAGACAGAGGAATTGGAGGAGATGGATAATAAAGCTTGTGGCAATCTTGAATTTAATTATGAAATTTTACAGGACCCTTCTCACCTTCTATTTTGTGATGATATAGTTGATGTTGATCCTAACTTTTCTAATATAGCTGTTGTAGATATTGTTGAGGAAGCATGCGTTGGAGATGATTCTACAGGTGTAGGGTATAACACCCGTAAAATCCTCTCAATATTTTTTTAAAAATATTGATCATGTTTATATGGATTCTTAGGTAATATATGAATATTAGCATGAACCTTAGCATGATTTCTTATATAGATTAAAAAGCTAAGTACTAATGGGCCTTACATGTGCTCTTCTAGTACCATGGCTAGTAGTGGACCTTAAGTAGAATTTAACATAAATAGAAATGAGTTCCAATTAGGAATATTAGCATGACTCTTGGTAGGCTCTTATGTGAGCCTTGCCAAAAACAAGAGTAAATGGGATAAAAAGAAAATGCATGCACCAAGGATTGAACCATGGACCTAGAGCCTCATCATGCATGTACTAACCAATTCACCTAGCAAGGGAGTGCTATTGGGAAATGAAAGGAGATTTTAGTTGAGGCTAAAAGGAGGTGAAGAGGCACCATGTGAAGAGGCACCATGCCCCTTCACTTAGTATAAAAGAAGTAAATGAGAAGGGAAGAGACACTTGAGTTACTTTTCTCCTTTTCTTCTTCCACCAAGGCTCTTCCTCTCCTCTTCTTCCTCCTCCTTGCCTCCTTCTTGCCATGAGCCACAAAGGGGTTTTCCCCTTGGAAAACTTCACAAGAGGGCTCCCTCTTGAAGATCCAAGTTCTTCTACAAGGCTACAAGGGCAAAGGGTATTCTAAGATCAAGAAGGTTTTATTTTGTTTCTCTATTCAAGGTTTATAACCAAGATAAAGAGATGTAAGACTCTCTCACTTGTGGTATAATAGTTTTCTATGTTGTCTATCATAATTTAAGTTTTGTTTGGGATCTATGTTGAGAAAACTATGGATTAGGGTTTCTACAAGTTTCGGCCAAGCATGGTTTTTGGGTTTGGGATGCTGTTAAAACCTCACATATGATTCCTAATGCTTTCTCATGATAAATAAAGAATAAATTATGAGTTGTGAAATTTTTGTAGCACCCAAGGCACCCTACAAGTTTCGGCCACCATCCCATTTCCATGGTTAGGATTAGATCTAACCCTCCAAGTATGCTTATTATGATTCCCTATGATATAATGGATGTAAATTGTGAATTATATGAATTTTTCCATAGACTTAAGACCCCTATAAGTTTCGACCAAGACCAAATGTTAGGGCTAGGAGCTAGGGTTAGCCCAATCATGTGTTCTAATGGCTTCCTATGGCATTGTATGAATTGTATGGGTGTTGTGTTACTTATGGTATCTCACATTTTACTTGAATAATGGGACTTCCATCTTCTAGGGTTCGGCCAAGCACCAAGTCTAGGGTTTGGGATACTCTAAGGTTTTAAGTATACTTGTTTATGGCTTACTATAATGTAGATGTATGTTCAAGCATGTTGTATGAATTTTAACCCTAACTTTATGTGCTATGCATCATGACCTTGTATGCTTATATTATGTGTCATGCTTTAGTAGGTTTTATTTATGGATGTTTTAAACCATATACCATGAATACATGCATTGTGAAGTATGCCTCATGTTTATGTAGAATTATGCATGTATTATGTTAAATGCCTTGAACATATATATTATGATAGATATATGGTTATGGAGACCTATGCATGATTTATGTTGAATGTCATGAACCTATGTGGTATGTATCATGTTCATATGGATCCTACACATGCATGTTTTATGATAGATACCATGATCATGTATGCTATGTGATATGTACCATGTATGTAAAAACTTATTTATCCATGCTTACCTTATGTACCATGATCATGCAAGCTTTATGAACTAAGATGATGCTTATGCCTTAAGGCATAATTATGTATGTAAGTCATGCCTTATGAATGAAGATGATGAATGAAGATGATGTCATGCCTCTAAGGAAAAATGATGTATGCATGAACTATGAATGATGAAATGCTAAGTATGCTTTATACCATGCTTCATGTATTATGATCATGTTTATGTTTTCAATTATGCTATGAAAGTTCTATGAATGATGAAATATGATGAAAAAAAGAAGCATGTGAAGCTATTTTACTTTATAGATGGGCTTGTACCGGACCCAAGTAAGGTCCAAGGGATGGGCTCCTCATGAAAGCCTCGGTGTGGGACTACCACAACTGTCCCCGGTTCTGGGACAACCGCAGCTGTCCATCAGGGATGGGCTCCTCATGAAAGCCTCGGTTCTGGACTACCGCAGCTGTCCCTAGGTTGAAGGTAACCTAGTACCCTAGTAGGTCGAGACTAGCTACCTCGCATTTACTTAGGGATTCGCGCAAATGATGGATGTATGTATGTGGTACAAGCCAGGGCCCCCCATGATGTTATGATTATGTTTAAGTATTTAAAATTATGATTTTCAAATAAGCATCATTATGTTATGTGCATTTAACTCATGCATTCATTCATGCTATGCATCTATGCCATGTCAAGTATGTCATATGCTTATGTTTATGTCAAGAACTATGTCATGTCAAGTATGTTCATATGCTTATATTTTATGTCAAGTACTCCTTATGCCATGAGCTCTATGCACCTTCATTTCATGTTAAGCACCTCTATATGATTATGTGTTTTCATATACAGCTATATACCTCCTCATGTCAAATGCTTTATGAATACCTTCTCATGATATGCTTTTGTGTTATGTACACTCTCTATGTTATGCCTTTTCATTGACTGTATGTGACGTATGGTTTTAGTGACTAGGAAAGAGTCTTACTAAGCTTATGTGCTTATAAGTTTTACTTTCTTATACCGCAGATCAAGCAAGAGGGTACTAAGCTAAGGGAAGCAGCAGGAGGGGCAAGTGTGTGTGTGTGTGGCAGTGACTTGGCAAAAGAAAAAGAAAAGAAAATTACTATTGCTCATAATTATCACATGTTTTATGTTTTGCATTGTCATTTCTAGTTTCATGCTATACTTTATGATGGTTTTCCTAAAGAATAACTTCTTAAGGTTTGCATTGTCAACTCTAGTTTCATGCTATACACTATGATGGTTTTTCTTAAAGAACAACATATGTTGATAAGTTATGTTTAATGCAAACATGTTCAAAAATGTTAGGTCTCACATGTTATGTCTTAATTCTTTTATGTTATGACAATGCTAAATTTACCAAATAACCATGTTTAAGAATGTTAGCTAAGACATATTTACATGATTCAAGTGTTAGTTGCATGGTTTAAACGCACATGTATAAAGTTTTAAATTATTCCGCTGCATTAAGATATCCATATGCATATATGTATGTTAGCGTAACGCCATCTTCCGCCTACATCGTAGGTCGGGAATGGCGGGCGTTACATAGGGGGTTGCACTAAGCCCCAGGGATCGCATAAATTGATTGAGATGTTTTTAGAGGATAGGTGTGAGAGTGTAGGGGATTGCACTGAGCCCCAGGGACCCCCCATACCTACTGAAGATACATTAGCTATGGAGGCAATGGAGGATAGTGATAGTAAAGCTTGTGACAGCCTTGAAGTTGCTTCTGAAACTCTACAGGACCCTTCTAGTCTTTTATTTTGTGATCCTCATTTTTTATTTCGTGATGATATAGTTGATGTTGGTCCTAATTTTTCTAATATGGTTGTTGCAGATATTACTGAGGAAGCATGCATTGGAGATGAATCTACTGGTGTAGGGGATTACACTGAGCCCCAGGGACCACCATCATTGATTGATACATTAGAAGATTCAAAGGATAAGCCAAAAAGTGTAGGGACTTGCATGGTGGAAGCAAGAACCCAAGAATCACCTGTGCTAGTTGAATGTCCACTAGAACCTGAGATTGAAATGGAGCTTGTGGATGACCAGGAGGAAACCACAGTTACATCTACTCTTGTAGAACCTCCAGGTATTTTACAGCATGATAAGGTAAGTATTCCTCCTATTTCTTTGGAAGAATTCATTGAGGTACCAAAAATTGATGTTGTTGGTTGCCATGAATCTTTTGATACATCTTATGCTGAGATTAATTGTGAAAAACCTATAGAGGTACCTAGTGTTGAAGTTGTTGAATGTGGTATATTTCTTGATACATCTTATTTAGAGCTTGAGTGTGAAAAATTCATGGAGGAACCTAGGGTTGATTTTGTTCATTGTGATGAATTTATTGACATATCTTCTATAGAAATTGATTGTGAACAACTCAATAAGGTATCTAAAATTGATTTAGTCGAATGTGAAGCATGTTGTGATACACCTTATGCTGAAATTGATTGTGAAAAATCCATGGAGGCACTTAAAATTGATTTTGTTGGGTGTGATACACTTCTTGATACATCTTATGTAGGAAAGGATTGTGAAAAACTCATAGATGTACATGAGGATGATTTTGTTGGTTTTGATGCTATTTTTGATACATTTTATATGGAGGCTGCTTGTGAAAAATTCGTGGAGGAACCTAGTGTTAATTTTATTGTTTGTGATGAATTTATTGACATGTCTTCCATAGTAATTGATTGTGAAAAACTCCTAAAGGTACCTGAGATTGATTTTGTTAGCTGTGAAACATTTCTTGATATACCTTATGTAGATCCTGATTGTGAAAATTTCATAGAGGAACCTAGGGTTGATTTTGTTGATAGTGAAGCAATTATTGATACATTCCATTTAGAGCATAATTGAGAAAATTCCATTGAGGTACCTAAATTTGATTTCATTTGTTGTCAAACATATCTTGATATATCCTATGCAGAAATTGATTGTGAAAAACTAAAAGAGGTACCCAAAATTGACTTAATTGGTTGTGATAAGTTTCTTGACATACCTTTTGTTGAAATTAATTGTGAAAAACTCATTGAGGTACCCAAGATTGATTTTATTGGATGTGATGCATTTTTGGATAAATTTTATATAGAGACTGATGGTATTACACTTCTGTCTTACCTGCACGCGTGAGAGAGGTATTGCATGGTTTTACAAGGTCACGTAGGCATCTAGAGTGAGTGCTCCATCTAAAAAAACTCCAACCTCCTGGAAGGACTTTTGAAAGGCATCAAGAGGGAGGAGATGATCTTACTTTAATTCGTAGCACTCCACCTCTTACATGGATGTTGTACATTAATCGCCTTCGGCCACCTAAACATTTTTGTGTGAAGTTTAATTGTGGGGGAGCATTGCACCATGACATTGATCATATGAAGAATGCTCTCTCGACCACCCATACTCCACCACTACCGCAGTGGAGGTTATTTCTTGATAGACTCCGACCTCCAGAAATAAAGGGGAGTTTGTTCTTTCTTGCATATTCTTTCATTGCATGTGTCATTTTTATGTTTTCTGGAAGTAAAATTTTCTTTTAAGATGAGTTCTTGTTAATAATGCTTGGTGAGTGTAGATTGAATAAGAGTCATTGTAGATACCATTTTATCCCTTTTGGCATTTTATTTCTTGCATGATTAGGAATAAATGTATCCATCTAGATTTCCTTATATCATTTTAGAGTCCCTTGAAAGCAAATTAAATTTGGTTGTCAGGACTTAAGATTTGAGCCATTGGATGAGAATTCTTGGATGCTTGAGTACTTCTTAGTTATGGATTCTAGATTGATGACTTGAGATGAATTCTTTTTACCTAGTGAGGAATTGGCCTAATTTTGAGAGACACAAATGTGATTGTACTCTAGAACTTACTTAGGTTCTTTCAAAGCTATATTTCTACGATTGGACCACATTTAGAGAGGTGAATCGCTTTGTTTTCTATCTCATTTCATTTCTTGCAAGATTCCTTGTTGATACAATATTATTCCATTTGCCTTCCCTAAATTTCATATTCATCATAATCTTTTCCATGGACTTAGTTACCTTAGTGTTTCTTAATGTTACTTTGCCCGAGACGGACAAAAGTTTAAGTGTGGGGGAGGATGCAAGCATTCTATCAAATGTTGAGGTCAATCAAGTATATGGCAACCAATAAGTAGAAGTGTGCCAATTTTGGGTCGCAAAGAGTTAATTGAAAGTGTGCCAACTATTTTACTTCCCTTCTTATTATGTGAAGTTTCAAATGTTATAGTGGCGGATGGCAAAAGGCGTTGAAGAGAAGAAAAAAAAAGAAAACAAAAGTTAGCTGCAAACAAAAACAGGAAACCAAAAGAAGCAGCTGAAAAAACAGAAGAAAAGAAAAGAAAAGACAAAGTAAAATATGAAGGTTCAAAGGATGGGTTAGATTTCGAATTTGAAGTTGTTTACAAGGAGCTGATTGAAGTTCAAGAGTGAGTTATTGTTTGGAGGATTGAAAATTGAGCAGAGCAGTTCAGAATTTTGCACAAAACAGCTTCTGTGAGAGTCCTGATCGGTCTGGAGACCGATCAGGAGCTGACCAGTCCGATCCCCAGTCCGATCAGACAATGTATGATCGGTCCAGTGATCTATCAGCAGAGTTGGCATAGAATGGTCCTGAATTCAACACTGAAATTTGAGGGTTGTCATCCGAATTAGCTGATCCCTGCTCCATCACAACGTTGAATTCATTAAGAAGACCATAAAAGAGGGCAAAGTGCATTGAGTTACAAATTTTGGTGTCCAAGTCTTCTACTTTCTAAGCTTTTTCCATATTTTCTTATTTCATCATATTTCTTCTCCATAATTTCTTATCATGCTATATTTCTTTTCTAGGTTTCTTTTTCATGTCACATTTCTTTACTTTCTTTATCATGAATCATTAGTATCAAGATCGTTGAATTTCTATTATAATTCTATGATTTCATATATCTTCTTTACCTTGTCTAAATAAGCTTTTATAGATGTGGATCCTAATCAAGAATGATGGTGGAGAGTAGATAATAAGTAAGCCTATGGTAGTGCAAGAACCATGATTGTATTTGAGTGAGCTCCATTTTTCATTTAAATGTAGAACTTAGGAAGAGAGCAACTTTAGAACTTCCCTTGTAAGGTTTTTTGTGAAATTCATCTCAATGAGACATGATGGATGAAGTATGGTAAGTTGTTGATTTAAGGACAAGTTTTTAGTCCATTGAGTTTAGATTTTTGAGAATTGACAACCCTAGGTAATTTCCTTTCAATTGCTTCTAACTATGATAAAGACTAATCTAAGGGGATACATGTTAGCTTATTAGTAGTTTGTGCGAGACACCCAAGACTAAGTGTGGGGGAGTTGATAATTACCATTTTGCTGATAAATTTAGGCTCTTAAATCTATATTTTGATTCACTTTTATATGCTTAAGTTTGCATTTACATAAGGTTTCATGAATTACCACTATTTTAGCTTTTAATTCAAATCTTTGTATATTTGAGATATTTTGGCACTAAAATGTGAATCTAATTTTGTAGGCTTCAAATGATTGTGGACCTAGATCATATTAGGTCAGACACGAGCTAGAATTACATCCGGATCAAATGGATCAAGCCATCGATCATATGGGTTGCCCATTCAAGAAACGGTTAGATCTGAGCCATCGATTAACTTTCGATCAATCCGAGCTCAAGATAGGGATAATCATGACCACAGATCAAGATCTGGAAGTTTGAACCAAATCAGAGATCATTCAGCCGTTAGATCAAGCTCGAGAGGATCTAAGTCGTCCATTCAAAGATCAGGGCAATTTGAGCCATCCGTTGCAAATCCATTGATCTTAGCTGAGGAGAGGTAGATCCTGACCCTTGATCAAGATCTGGAAGATTTGGGCTTGATCAGAGCAAATCTGACCGTTGGATGGAGCAAAGAAGATCTGGGTCATTCAAATTCAAATGGTTTTAATTAAAAGGGAATTCCCTCTTCTTCCCCAGTGGTCGTCGCGTCGCGTTGCAGAGTTTTCATCGCCAGATTTAGTTTTCTTACTTGTTCTTCATTTCTTTACTATTTTGCTTGAAGTTTTCTTCCATAGATCGCGCGGCCAACTTCAATTCATTTCTTCTCAAGATTTCAGATCATCTAGGTAATTTCCTTGCTCAATTCGCTAACATGAATCTCACAGCTGAAGGAGCAAAGGGGAGGGTTTCGCCTGCGCTCATTCCATCAATTTCTTCCACTTGATCGCGGGGGTGTCCATCTACCGAAGCTGAACGAGTGTTAGGAGGGGTTCTCTGATGCAGTTCTGGATGTTTTGGCTCGTTCGCGAATCCGTGCGTCAAAAGGAGTTCGGCGTTCAGCTACTGTCTGATCGGGTTGATCGGACAGAGAGGACTCTGATCGGTCCCGTGACCAATCAGAGGAAGACCTGATTGGTCGGTTGACCGATCAGGGGTAGAAGAACAGCATGGTCGACAGCATGCTGAGCAAGGGAGTTTTCTTCAATGGTTTTTGAGCTAGGGGGTTCATAGCTCATCCTTCGTGTGACGGCGAAGGGAAGTTTTGAGCAGAACTTGATTTGATATTTAATTAGGATTATTTTGATTTTATACATGTATTTCTTCAAGTTGTTATAATTGTTCCATTACATTTCAAGCCATGTGCTTAAGCCAAGATTTGTTCTAGTTTTCTTTAATCTGCAATTTCTTTCATGTAATTAGTTTTATGCAATTTATTACCTATAATTAGCTCATTAAGTTCAATTCTATAGTTTGGCTTTAATTGCTTAGTTGCTACACTAGGTTAAGTCTAGTTCTTGCAATTTCCTTATTCATTCCATGCTTTAGTTGAGTTCTTTCTAGTTTATTTCATATTCTCATTTCATCTTATTGCCAAAACTCCATTTTATCTAGAAAACCCAAACATCAAACGACAAATAAACTTGCAAGCTCGAGTTAAACATTCATTCAACTAGTCCTTGGAAAAATACGACCTGAGGCCCCTCTACTACATTTCTATCTTGTTAGCCAAAGGGTTTTCAGCTTTATAAATAACAAATTTGAGACCCACATTCGTGACATCTATTTTGGGTCCATCAAGGTGCAAGGCTACACAGAGTGGGACGGACCACTCAAGATGAAAATAAAAGCAGACGCAAAGACCACACAAACACTGCAATGTGGCTTAACCAAGGAAGAGCTCAACCGTGTCGGACCCTTTAGCAGCGCAAAGGAGCTTTGGAACAAAATGATCGAACTGCATGAGGGTACGTCAGATACGCAGATTAGTAAAAGAGATCTACTACTCAAGAGGCTCTACACCATCATGATGCACGATGGGGAATCAACATCATAGCTCCACACAAGAATCCAGGAGTTGATGAATGGGCTACATACAATAGGTCATAAATCGAAAACCGTGACCTAATAAGGTATACTCTAAACTCGTTCCCAAGGAACTCACTGTGGGCATCTATAGTAGATGCCTACAAGGTTTCTAGGAACCTTTCTAAAATTAAGCTCGATGAATTATTCTCAGAATTAGAATTATATGAGCAAACTAATACTGCAATGGTCCAGAAAAGTATAGCTTTTGTTGCAGTGAAAACCCTAGGAAAATCACAAAAGAAGAAGCAACAACCAATACCCGAGTCCGACTCAGATTCGGAGTCTGACAACGATGGAGTAGATCATCCAAAACTGGTCTAGTTGGCTCGTAACTACTACAAGGTGCTGAAGAATCAAACAAGCAAAAAGAAGACGATTCAGAAGAAGGATGATCTAGTTGAACCCTCAACAAGCCAGAAGAATAAAAGCACCGTAACGTGTTACGAGTGCAACAAGAAGGGTCACTTCAGGTCGGAGTGCCCTAACCTAAAGGAAAACAAAAAAGCTCGGAAGAAGAAGGCACTGTAAGCCACATGGGACGAATCGTCCTCAGAGGAAGAAGAAGAGGCTCTGCAATCCAATCTCCTCGCGCTGACCGCCTCGGAAGACAACAACTCCGGAACAGAATTAGAACCTGATGAATACGTCGGCACCGAAAAGCTCTCGATCTCGGAGGACGGACGGATTACGGTAAAAGACTATCCTGGATCGGAGCTTTACGATCTTATTTCCTATTTGTCATGCATGTTGGCGAATGCCAACATCCGGGTTGAAACCCTTCGACAGGAAGTCAGACACCTGAAAGAGGAAGTCAACTCGAGTTCCTTAACCTAGTCAGTTCAAGAAGGAACCTCGACTCAAGTACAAAAGCTTGAGGAAAAGAATTCCTCCTTGAAAACTCAAGTCAAGGAACTCAGAATCGCATTATAACGATTCACTTCGGGTTCCAAGATCTTGACATGATTCTTGGAATACAGAAGTTAGTTCTAAATCAATCTGGACTGGGCTATCGAACCAACTCGCGACAACGATCTTATTATTCTGTATTGAACCAAACTAGAACCCAATGATCGATCGCTTGCGTTGCTAGAGGGGGAGTGAATAACAATTTTTCGTCGTTTTCTCTACACGTGTAACGCCCGACCTTATATCTACCCTAAAGGCGGGGTTACGGGTCCATACACTCATATCATACAATCATGTTAAGCATGTATATCCAAACAAAACAGTTACCTACAAGAAGTGTAGTAGGCATGCCTATTGAAGACTCATTTACCAAGCATGGTTTTTCATTTCTTTTATATCTACATGCATTTACAACCTAACAGGAAGATCATGTAACACACTAAAGCATGGAATAAACATGGTGTGAACAAGATACAACATAGGAATATAGCAAGAGTTATCTAGTCTTAGTTACATGCAAAGGAAGCATTCATAAGAAACAGAAAATAGTAATTACCTAGTATTTTCCTTAGCATGCATTCTACAATATTTAAACATTAATGATAGTATTATTTAGCATAACATAGGTTCCATACTACTAACTCAATCACAGTAGAGTAGTCATGATCATCACCCATTCAAAGTATAGCAATACAATTTCAAAAGTAATTATGGGAAGCAGTTTAGATTCTAGACAAAACAAGGTAGATAGAATCTTTCGTTCTTTCCCGAGCCATCACCACACACATCCTCCAACCTTCCCTCTGCCTCTTCCTTTAGTTCGAGTATTTCTTACCGCTATCTGCAGCATAAGAAAAATAACAGGAACTAGTAAGCAAAACATTCTTAGTAAGAATCCGGGCCTACTCGCAAAATCCATATCAATACATCATATCATGTACACAGTAATCAGATAGAATTATCAGCATCATAAGCATCTCATCAAAGCATCATAACCATCACATCAATTTATCTCTAAGTACTTTACGGAACAAGATCACATGATGAGAAATGTTTTTTCAAAAAGGTTCCATAATGGTAAGTACTTTAAAATATCATATCATCATCCAGGGCCCAGTTGTAGTACCACATCATGCGCGTTCCCTAATAAATTGGGGTAGCGAGCCACCAATCTAATTAGAGCAGGACCCTTCCGTCCTACCAATGCCATGACCTTAACATGCTCATTGGATTTGTTTAACGACCCCCTTCCGAGTCGGGTACACAACTTTTCAAAGTAAAGTAATTTATCATGCAATTACTCATATATGTATATGCCTAAAGGTACTCTTAATCACTTCTCAAAGGGACACACCACACATTCGGGTGCTCTTGATCCCCTAGGGACACACCACGCATTCGGGTGCTCTTGATCCCAGTTTCAATAGAGTATCTCCTTTTTAGGCATATTATCAACCACATCTCAATCACATCATATTCATGTCATAAGAGTGCCCCATGGGCTATAAGGCATGCTTTTATACCTAACAAGATAGGTCACATAATTTATACACATATCACATATGTAATAGCATGCTTCATGGTCTCATTAGGTACTTCCCAACCCTAGAACCAGGGTTGGCCGAAACATACAAGTAAGGAATTTGGTTTTCCCACCAAGCATTCATTCAAGCATTCTTACAAACACTTCACTTATATCATTAAGCATGGATATATCATAGGGAAAATCATTCAACCTTGAACCCTAATTTCCCTAGGGGTGGCCGAAACCTTGTAGAGTAGGCTAGGCTAGATTCTTTTGACATCCAAACTTCACACACAATTATACAAACACCTTGTATACAATATTATTCCATACCCTAAGCATGAATGTTTTCTAGGATAACTCAACTCTCACTAGCCCCTTTTTCAATACCTTGGCCGAAAGTCATATAGGGTGCTAAACCCTAATTTTGTCTTCTCAAAAATTGGGAAACAACACATATGAATATAAAGTCCCTAGGGTTACTAGTATGCATCAAGTTTGATCAAAAAAACTCTTCTCTTGGACCCCTTACAAGGGGTGGCCGAAACCCTCTACAAAGCAAAACCCTAGGTTTTGTTCTTGACACCATGAAGAAAAATCCATCTACATGTATACCCTAAGTTTCTAGGCATCTCCTCATGCAATAAAAAGTAACCAAGCCCTACTTCATGGTGGTGGCCGAAAGTCTTATAAGGGATGGTCCTTGTGATTTTTCAAAAGAATGAAACAAGTAACATTCAATAGCAATTATGCTACAGGCGAGAGGATACTTACATCCTAGCGCTGGAAATTTCGCCTTCTTGAAATCGTAGGGTACCCTACACTTGGAGGGTATGCGAAGATCCTTTCCTTCCAAAACTTCTTTCTAATATTCCTTGGCCTTGGTAGGGAGTGTTAACACTTGGCTCCCCCTTCTTGCAATTGCCCTAGGGTTAGAACCCTAGGGTTGGAATTTCGAAAATGGAAAGGGAGAGAGGGCTAGGCTCGGCAAGAAGAAGAAAGGAGGAAGAAGAATGAAGTAACTTCCTCTAACTTCCTTCTCTTAATCCTATTTATACACCTCTTGTGAAGAAGCATGTCTCTTCACTCTTACACACTTAACAAGCATGTTCCTTTCTCCATCTACATGAAATATTGCTTGGTTCATTGGTTATAACATGGTGAGTGCAACTAGGAGGTCCAAGGTTCAATCCTTGCTTCCTCCACTTTGCACTTTCTTTTTTTTTAGCACCATTCATTTCCAAGCCCAATAAACCAAGCCCATCATGAAATTTCATAATATGAATAATATTTTATGAATTCAGAATATTTCATAATATTCCAAAAATATTATTTCATAATATTTTTAATATTCCATTTTCATGAATATAATATTTCATGCATTCATAACATTTCATGGCATGTGATTGCATGAAATTCATATCATTTCATTATAACCATTTTCATACATTGTCATGATTTTACGTTGACAAATTTGGGGTGTTACAACACGAAGGTTAGCGCAATACAAACAAAAATATACAAAGAACGAGAGAGCAATGCTAACACAAGAATTTACTTGATATCCACCCGAACGGGTGACTAATCCAAGGATCCACGCGACTACTCAACCTCCACCTCCACCTCCACTATGAAAAGTCTCCTTCAAAGGTGGAGAAACCTTTACAATCGTTGTCTTCCTCTTTACAGAATAAGATGAAGAGCGAGAGGAAGATCGAAAGACTAGTCGCACGAACAACACTTCGTTACAGTGTAAAACCGTACCGTTCACGTGCGAAAAAATCCTCTTTTTATAAGAGAACAGGACAACATCGCATGCTATCCAGACCCGCACCAGTTGACTGGTCTAGTAATAAATGCCAGCCAATGGCTAGTTTTGGGGGTTTACTAGTCGACTGCCCCCAGGGCAGTCGACTGGGCAGTCGACTGGTCCGTGGTTGTAAACTCTCTGTGAGTTTTGGCAGTCGACTGCCCTCTGGCCAGTCAAATGCCCTACCCCTCAACTCACTTACAACCTCTCCAAACACTCTCCTTCATGTATGCCTTCAGGTATGCTCCCTTGGCTTGCCCCTTGAAGTCATCTGCCTCTGGCTATCGTCCCTCGGATGCGCACACAAGCCTTCTCATGGCTTGCCTCCATTCCACCCTTTACATGTGCCCTTGAAGTCCACTTCCCAGCTTGCCCTTAGAGCTCTCCTCCCTTGGATATGTTCTCCATGTTTGATTCTCCAAGTCCTGCAAACTCAATCACACATATCAAATACAACATAACACCCTAACCTTAAACTTATTGGCACACACATCAAAACCATGATCTTCCCGATCATTCTTTGGCCGATTGCCTCAACAATCTCCCCCTTTTTGATGTGTGACAATATGTTTATGTTTATGGATAAAATACCAGTCAACAAAGTAAATAACAGTAGCAATTGAAAAACATAAGATATATCAAAAGCCTAAGACGTAACTTCCCCCTTAATCCATGTCTTCTCCCATTTTCAATTCTACTCATAATCCAAGTTAAGTTCCAAACCTAACTTAACAGCAAGCAACATCAATTATGAGTATAAGACATTGTAAAACCTAAGAGGTACCCTCCCCCTTAACCTATGCCTTTATCCATTTCCAATTTTCAATCATACTCCAAGATTTAAGTTAAACAACTAACTTAAACCACCCATTTTAAGTAAAAAATCTAACTTAAACCATCTATTCTCCCCCTTTGACACCATCTAAATGATTGCCTCAAGCAACCCTAACCCATGGCATCAAAAGAGAGAGATATCGATTTCTGAAAAAAATCTCAGAATCTGAACTTAGGCGTGCCAGTCGACTGCCCCAAGGGGCAGTCAACTAATACTCTGTCAGTGCCATTTTTCAGCTTCTGAGCCGAATTTCAGAAATGTCCAAAAAATTCTAAAATTGGTAACAATTTGCAGGCATGTTTAAAAGAATATACTCTATCAAGGAAAAATATTAGTCCATATAAAATTTCAAACATGCTTGACTTTTGACCGAAGTTTAAAATTGTTGAAAACCACTAAGAAGGTATCAACATTTTAAGCTAGTTTTGCAATCAAATATCTTTTAAGCATATGGCAAACCATATAAGACATGAAATGGTTTTCAAATGTTTAAAATGCCCAACCATGATCTTTGGGCAAAGTATCCATTAATTAAACACATGTTTTCCCCATTGTTGGTCTAATTTTGATACATTTACTGATTCAACACTATGTCACATGTACAAGTGAACCAATTGTATCATCCTAATGGATCAAGCACATTTTTCCCAATCTATTACCCCAAGGTTCATCCAATACTTCTACAAAACACATTCCAAGGCCTCTTCTTAAGGATGTATACTCCGATTCGAGAAGAGGCTCGGTAAAAATATCGGCAAGGTTTGACTTGGACTCAACATAGTGTAATTCTATGTCTCCCCTTACCACATGGTCCCTAATGAAGTGATGCTTCACTTCAATATGTTTTGTCCTAGAATGGTGAACCGGATTCTTAGTCAAATTGATTGTACTTACATTATCACACAAGACTTTGACCTTGGAATAATATAACTCATAATCTTCTAAAGAGTACATGATCCAAAGTAGTTGGGAAACACACCCACCCATTGCCACATATTCGGCTTCCGTAGTTGATAGGGCAGCGCATGGTTGTTTCCTACTACTCCAACTTGTTGGGACCGGGTGCATGTTGACAAGGATATGGGATCGTAAAATTTTAAATTTTTACGTGCAGCGGAAGAATTAGCATAAAATAATTTCTCAAATTATTTTAACCACGTATCTAGCATGCAACCTTATGATGTGTGGACATGATCATAAATTAAAACTTTGCGAAAAAGTAAACTAATTTACTTAGTACCTCGCGTAACTCGAAGTAAGGGACGAGATCCAACCGTAGCGTCCCTTGGAAGCTCCGCCTCTATTCGCGTCCACGCCGAGTTCTCTTCGGGATGACTTCGCAAAGCCACGAGTTTTGTGCCGACGAGAACTACTAGATTCTCCAAAGGCACAACTAAAATTACAAGAGAAAAAGATGGAAACTAACCACCAAGAAACGGAATCTAAATTCCGGGAAGGAAGGAGATGCGATCCGCTTCTTCTTCTTCTTCTTTGGCTCCTCCTTGGTGGATGTTGCTCACGCCAACCCTAGGTTGTGTGATGATGGTGCGCCGACCCTAGGAGAGGTGGACACCGGCCCTAGGAGGAGTTAGGGGCGCCGACCCTAGGAGGAGGAGAGGGGAAGTGAATAAGAGAGAGAGGGAGAGAACTACTAGATCTCTTGATAACTCAATTGAGGAATTCAAGCCTAGCCTTGGTTCCTTTACATAGTAGTCTCTCCCTTGCCAAGTCTCCCTCTTAACGGAATTTTCATAAGAAATTTATCCTATAAATTTTCTTATGAATTATTCCGTTTAAGCCAAGTTTTATTATAACTAACTTTATAATAAAACAAATACATCTCTCCTTTTATTATGGAATAAATTTTCATAAAATTTATTATATAAATTTTCTTATCATGGAAAAAACAATTCATAATTGATTTTATAAAATAAAAATAAACCATTTAATGTTTATTTTAATCTCCATAAAAAGAATAAATTTATTATATAAATTTTTCTTATCATGGAAAAATCAATTCATAATTGATTTTATAAAATAAAATAAACCAATCCATGGTTCATTTTAATTTCCATAAAAAGAATAAATTTATTATATAAATTTTTCTTATCATGGAAAAATAAATTCATAATTGATTTTAAAATAAAAATAAACCATTTAAAGTTTATTTTAATTTCCATGAAAACAAATTTATTTATCAATAATTTTATAAAACAAATCGCGCATGATTTATTTTATAATTTAAACCAAATTAATTGGTTTCTCCCCCTTGTTGTGGCCAGCCAAACCAAAGAGGGTTGGCACCCTCTTTGGCTGGCCAAACCGAGCCGATCCCATCGCGAATTAAACTCATTTAATGCGCCCAATTAGCCTTCAAAAGACTTTGCCATTTTAAGCTTCCGTTGCGCCTCTGATTAACTCAGATTCGACTTATTTCTCTTGATCGGAAAATCTAATTTTCAACTCGTTTTAAATCCCTCATATTACTCGTAGTGCGTGTGACTAAATAGGCTTTCGATTTATGTTGGCCGTCTATAATCAACCAATTATAGATCGATCATGAGTGGCACCTAGTAGTACATCATGACACCCAATTAATCGAAAGATCAACGGTTGACCTCAAAAATAATTCTGAAACCCTTAAGCAGCTCTAATGAATCGTGCCTCATTCCCTTCACCATCTTATACCCACTTGGTTCAGGACACGGTCTATGTGTGTCAGTCCCCACTAGGCTGACTACGTCACACCTAGCCCAAGTAGTGTTCTCTCGTCCTTTGGATTTCTAATTACTCACATGTATTTAAGAGACTCATACTCTAAACATGTCATGCTCTTGCCAGAGGATTTGAGTAACAATCCGACGATAGGCCTTGGGTATACATCTCCTCGCAAGGAGTGGTGAATCCTTTGTAGGCTGTTCAAACATCTTCGGGCACTTCGGCTTATACCCAACCATCCTGGGTCCATACCTCCTTGGAGATGCTTGCTTAAGATGTTAAAGTATAAGTCTCCATGACCAAGATGACTTGAACACCGCAAGTCAAAGGAACATCGCACTTAAGCTGCGGTAAGGACTTCACTGACATGTCTATGTATAGACTACCATGTGAAGTTTTACAGCTAGTCACTCCAATGAACTAGTTCCCTTAACTAGCATCCATGTTTATCTCCGGGCATCCCAATGTCACCAGCCAGTGAGAATCAGTTGATTAGAGAATAACCCATGCTAGTCTCAACAGAATTGATAGTGTCCGTTTTTATCAATTCATCGACTAGGGATATTTTCAATACTTCACAATTGCACATTTAGAGATAATCACTAGTTGTGATCCCATCACAAATTCTCTTATGCTGTGAATTGTATTACGGATATTCAGTAGATGAGTTTAAGATCCCAATCAAATACACAAACATGTATACTCAAATAGTGAATTATCATTTATTAAAATAAATGTTTACAACCATAAGGCGATTGCCTTAGGACACTTCTCTCATATCACTAACAAACTCCCACTTGGCCTAATGTCAATCGCTACGGTATCCAATACCACAGGCTCTAACATGACACTCAAACTTGTTTTGAGGCAAGGCCTTAGTTAAAGGATCCGCTAAATTCCTTTCAGTGGGAATTTTCTCAATTTGTATATCATTCCTACTTATAATCTCTCTGATCAGATGATAGCGGCGAAGCACGTGTTTGGATCGCTGATGAGACCTTGGTTCCTTTGCTTGTGCAATAGCTCCATTGTTGTCACAGTAAACCGGCACTGCTTCATCAATGGTTGGAACCACGCCAAGTTCGGAGACGAACTTCATGATCCAGACTGCTTCCTTTCCTGCTTCCGAAGCTGCGATATATTCCGCTTCCGTGGTAGAATCCGCTACGGTGTCTTGTTTGGAACTTTTCCAACTTACTGCGCCTCCATTCAAAGTAAATACGTATCCAGACTGTGATTTGGAGTCATCCTTATCTGTCTGGAAACTGGCATCTGTATACCCACGTATTACCATATCTCCTTCTCCATATATTAGGAACACATCCTTAGTTCTTCTTAAGTACTTAAGGATTGTCTTGACAGCCGCCCAATGATCCATTCCTGAATCCGACTGGTATCTGCTAGTGACACTCAGAGCATACGATACATCGGGCCTTGTATATAACATAGCATACATGATAGATCCTATCGCGGATGCATAAGGAATCTTATTCGTGCAAATCCTCTCATCTTCTGTGCGCGGACACATAGACTTTGAAAGGTTGATCCCATGCCTGATGGGAAGGTAACCTTTCTTGGATTCTGACATGCTAAACCTTTTTAGCACTCGGTCTATATACGTAGACTGCGAAAGACCAAGCAACCGTTTTGATCTATCTCTATAGATTCTAATCCCAAGGACATAGGTTGCTTCTCCCAGGTCTTTCATGGAGAAAGTTTTGGACAACCAAATTTTAACTGACTGTAAAACTGATATATCGTTTCCTACAAGTAATATGTCATCGACATATAATACTAGGAATATGACTGCACTCCCAATAACCTTCTTGTACACACAAGGTTCGTCAGGATTTTGTGAGAAATCAAACTCTTTGATTGTCTCATCAAAATGGATGTTCTAGCTCCTGGATGCTTGCTTCAGTCCATATATGGATCGTCGAAGCTTACATACTTTGGTTTTATCAACCGATGTGAAACCTTCAGGTTGTTTCATGTATACATCCTCAAGCAGGTTTCCATTAAGGAAAGCTGTTTTTACATCCATTTGCCATATCTCATAATCATAATGAGCTGCTATCGCTAGGAGCATCCGAATAGATTTAAGCATAGCTACTGGCGAATAGGTTTCGTCATAATCAATTCCTTATTTCTGACGATATCCTTTTGCCACTAATCTAGCCTTAAAGGTAACAACATTACCTTCCATGTCGGTTTTCTTCTTGAAAACCCACTTGCACCCTATGGGTTTAATCCCTTCAGGTGGGTTAACCAAGTCCCATACTTGATTTTCGTACATGGAATCCATTTCCGACTTCATGGCTTCAAGCCATTTGTCCCTTTCTGAATTTTTCAAAACATCTTCATAACTGATAGGTTCGTCATCGCTTATGAGCAACACGTCGTTCAATTCACTTATGAGAAATCCGTATCTCTCTGGAATATTGCGTGTCCTATCAGACCTACGAAGAGGTGGTGTTGTTTTAGGTTCAACTGATAGCTCATCATTATGAGTTATTGGTTGTGGGTCTAGACTAGGTGTCTCTGTAATGTCTATTGGAGTTTCTTGAACTTCATCAAGTTTAATGTCACTCCCACTGTTTTCTTGTTAAAGAAATTCTTTTTCGAGAAATACAGCATGCCTTGAAACAAACACCTTTTGTTCTAAGGGATGATAGAATTGGTAACCCTTCGTTTCCTTAGGGTATCCAATAAATAGACATTTATCAGACTTAGCATCCAATTTGTCTGATACAGTCTGCTTCACATAAGCAGGACAACCCCATATCTTAAGGTGAGTTAAGTGAGGTTTCTTACTATTCCATGTCTCATATGGAGTAGTAGAGACTACCTTGGTCGGGACTCAGTTTAGCAAGTAAACAGCTGTCTTAAGTGCATAGCCCCAAAAGGATTTTGGAAGAGTTGCATGATTCATCATAGACCTAACTATGTCCATCAAGGTTCGGTTGCGCCTCTTAGATACACCATTATGCTGTGGTGTATTGTAACACCCGAAAATTCTCGAAACTAATTTTAGAAGTATCTTAGAATTTATTCCAAATTTATGGATATTTTTATAGAATTTTTCCGTAAACGAAAGTGGCAAAAAGGGTTATAAACAGAAATTCGCGTAAGTGGGAATCGAACCCTTCACCTACGCTGTGAGAGACGAATGGGCGGACCAACTGCGCTGGATTGTTTTTGTTGAAATAGATTGAGCGAAATAATAGATAAGGTATAATTAGGTAAATTCGCCCCCATAAGTATAAATAGAAAATTAAGGAGAGAAGTTTTATTTTCCCTCAACTCAAACCCTTCCTCGCCCAAACCAGCCGCACGCCGCCCTCTTCTCTCCTCTCTTGGGCGAAACCACACCAAGCCTAGGGTTTTCCTCCGGTGGCCGGCCAAGGCTCTCCTCCGAGAGATTTTCCGATATTCGAAATCCCCACGACGAGAGGAACGCGTGAGCGCGAAGAAATCTCCGAGACTCCGAGTTTCTCCGGAACCTCCGACGCCGTTCTTGGTTGTAAGTCCAAGATATCGAGGTAAGTACTGCTCACCTGCAGTAAGAGGCGGTTTTCCGCAAGAATTTTCCCTTAAAAGTTTTAAAAGAGATATTTCCTTTTTGTTTAAGATTTTGCATGTGATCTTCGTTCATTATATGCTTATATATATTTGATAGAGTATCCTATGTGAGTTTAGGGTCTAAGAAATCTATAAGAAAAGAAAAGAAAGATAAAGAAAAAGAAAAGAGAAGGCCAAGGCCTTACGAAATCCCCAAAAGTCAAGACTTAGGGATTTGGGCACACAAGGTGTTCTATAAAATGCCAAGGCATTTAAAGATAAGAAAGAAAAGAAAGAAAAGCTATTTTATTTTCTAAGGCCAGTACCCGGCGTCCAAGGGTGTCGTTAAAGAAATCCAGGTGTCCAATTCCAAGGTCTTGGCCCTGGTAGACCAAGGTCTGCTCTATTAGGATTGGCGGCTCGCTACCCCAACCTTTTAGGGAACGCGCATAAGATGGTACTTACGTCTTAAGTGGATCCAAGTGAGTTATTATTTTCAAGTATATGCTTTAGCAAAGTTTTCCTAAAGTTTAAGGAAGTTTTCTAAAAGATAAAGAAAGATTTAAAGTTAAAGAATTGCTAAAGTTTCATGTTAAGCCAAGAAAAAGTGAGTTAAGACTTATTAATGCTTGAGTATGCATGTTTTGAGTTATACATGTTTTGGTGTTTCTTTTAAGCATAAAAGTATCTCATGTGATTCCATATTGTTTAAAAAGCATGCCTGCACATTTCGAGATTTTGTGAGCTAGATAGTACTTGCTAAGCTTTATGCTTAATAGTTACATTTCCTCTTACTGCAGGTAAAGGTAAAGACAAGCACTTCTGAAGGAAGGCGACGAGGCGGTGCTGAGCGACGTGTGTGTGGTGGCTGACCTTGGAGAGATCCTTGGGATGAGACAGTTTAGCTTATTTGAAATGCAATGTTTAAGATTTCCAAATTCCAAGTTATTGTGTTATGGAGTTTATTAAACATTTATGCTTCAGATAGTTTTACATGCTCAATTTTGTAGAATGAAGATTCCATGTCATTTCAATTAGTATGCATACTTTTGTGAATGCTCTAGATGAGCAAGGGCATGAGTAGTTTAGCATGTTGATACATTAAATTTTAGACTTATTCTTGAGCTTATTATTATTCCCTTTTGGACTAAGTCCTAATTGTGCTTAAAATGCTTGTAAATTCGGTAGAAAAGTAATATTTACATTCTATGAAGTTCTAGAAATATTAGTGCATGTGCCAAGATGTTGTTAGTTTCGAATTAAGTCTTATTGCTTTAAATATGCTTAGAAAAGTTGCATGCATATTTCATAGTGCTTTAGAATGTTATAGAACCTTGTGTGATGAGTTTTAAATGTTAGAATTACTAGTAATGTGCCATTGTATCATGCATGACTATTAAAGTTAGAATCTCATTCTTAGATAGATTAAATACAAAAAGTTAAAGAAAGTTCCGCATTTTTAGTCGTGCATTAGAGTCAAGAAGTAGACAAGTAACGGTCCGTCTAAGGTAGAGAAGGCGGGTCGCTACAGTTGGTATCAGAGCAGTTCCCATTCTCCAGCATCACACACACATCAGCATCAACCTTGCCGTCTTCAAGTAAGAAAGCTTTAAGTTTCAGTTTTTCTATTGCTCCTTTACTTAATTGCAGTATAGAGAAATGCTTAAGTACTTACTCATATGTGCATAGAACAAGGAAGCATGTTTAATACCTTAGTATCACGGAATCATGTTTAATCCCTAGAATGGATATTAGGTTACTAAGTAAGAAGACAAGTTTATACCTAGAGATGTAGTAGTGAGTTCTTGTTCCCTTATGCATTATTAGATGGCAAGAAGAGACCGAGCTCCTAATGCAAGGAACAGAACTCCAGTTCAAGATAACAATGAGCCTGGCACAGAACAACCAAATCTGATGGCTGTCATTGCTCAAATGCAAGCTCAGATTTCAGAGCAACAGAAGACCATCGCCACACTGATGGCAAATCAGCACCTAGTGCCCCCTACACCACCCACAGCAGGAGTGGAAACTCCAGTGGTGGCTGAAGTTCCACCAGTCACCCAGGAGACCCCTGTCGTGAACCGAAGACAAGAAGCATACCTCGTCCAGTGGCAGAGGCTAAAACCTGAAAGCTTCTCAGGCACGACTGAGCCCTGGGATGCCCAGGCTTGGTTCAAGACTTTAGAGAGCACAATGGAGCTTCTTGACTAGCCAGAAGTCGAGAAGGTCAAATGTGCCTCCTTCTGCCTAACTGGAGATGCTCATATGTGGTGGGAGTGGGTCAAGAATAAGAGGATAGTTAACCAGATGAGCTGGACAAATTTCGAGCAAGAGTTCTATGAGGAGTTCTTACACATGCGGGTTACCAACAAGCACTACGAGGACTTCATGGAGTTCAGACAAGGTAACCTACCAGTGGGAGGAGCAGTCGCGAAGTTCAACAGACTAGCTCGCCTCTGCCCAGAGCTAGTCAGCACAGAGAAGGAGCGAGTCAGACTGATGCTCCGCATGCTAAACCCTGAAATAGCACTCAACGTGAACAGCGGGACGCACCGACCCCAGACCAGCGAGGAGTTGGTCAGTAGTGCTCTAATCTCAGAGCACTATCTGAATAGCATCAAGGCACAACAAACACAGCAGAAGCCAGTCCTGATTGAGAACAAGACAACAGGAGGCCAGAGGCCTCAGCCAAATAACCAGAACTGGAAGGACAAGAACCACAAAAGGAAGCAGTGGCCTGGCAGCCAAAAAGGAAACCCAGAGAACAAGCAAGCTAGGTATCCACCTTGTCCTAAGTGTGGGAGGACCCATCCAGGAGCATGCCTTTTGGGTGTAACTGGATGCTACTCATGTGGACAAGAGGGACACAGATCCAGAGACTGCCCAAACAAGTTTAAGGTACTTCCTCAGCAGTCCGTACAGTATGGAGGCAAGCCTCAGTTACATTACATGTCTACTATACTGGAGGGACCTCAGATCAGTCAGGGAGGGTTGGAAGCAGCACCAGTTTCAACCAATGCCAGAGTCTTTTCCCTCACGAAGGAAGAAGCTGCCAGCGCCTCCACGGTCGTAACAGGTCAAATAGTTATTTTCCAGCATTTAGCTACTACACTGTTTGACACTGGGGCGACCCATTCGTTCGTATCAGTACCTTTTGCTAGTAAGTTACAGGTGCCTGCAGAGAGTTGGGAGTCCAGATTCCTGACAACTCTCCCTTCAAGGGAAATCATGGAATCCACCCAGAGGCTCCGGGCTGTGCCAATCAAGATTTCAGACCGAGAGCTATATGTCGATCTAATAGTCCTTGCGATGCAAGACTTCGACGTCATACTGGGCATGGATTTCCTCAGTAAGTATAGCGCTTTAGTGGACTGTCACCGGAGGAAGGTGGTTTTCAGTCCAGAAGGAGAACCACCGTTCGAATTTCAAGGAGCCCCAAGGAGGAAGACTCAGAAATTCCTCTCAGCCTTGGCAGCCCACCAGATGCTAGAACAAGGGTGTGCTGGTTTTCTTGCACGCATAGTGGACATAGAAGCAAAGGAAGAGCGCAAGCAGGAGGATGTACGGGTAGTCTGTGAGTATCCAGAAGTATTCCCAGAAGAACTACCTGGACTACCTCCCAACAGAGAAGTGGAATTCGAGATCGAGCTAGTACCAGGTACTGGTTCGGTCTCGAAGGCCCCATATCGTATGTCTCCAGCAGAGTTGAAGGAATTACAAGAGCAACTCCAGGAGCTACTAGACAAGGGCTTCATTCGCCCGAGTCATTCACCCTGGGGAGCTCCTGTACTTTTCGTCAAGAAGAAGGATGGGTCTATGCGTCTGTGCATAGACTACAGAGCTCTGAACAAGGTAACCATCAAGAACAAGTACCCCCTTCCTAGAATAGATGATTTATTTGATCAACTCAAAGGGGCGACAGTGTTCTCGAAGATAGATCTGCGTTCTGGGTATCATCAGCTAAAGGTTAAAGAAAGTGACATCCCCAAGACGGCCTTCGGGACAAGATACGGCCACTACGAATTTGTAGTGATGCCTTTTGGAGTAACCCATGCTCCAGCAGTCTTCATGGAGCTGATGAACCACATCTTCAGGGAGTATCTCGATAAATTCGTCATCGTATTTATTGATGATATTCTCATATACTCACAGACTCCAGAGGACCATGCTACACACTTGAGGATAGTGCTGCAGATCCTTCAGCAGGAGAAGCTCTATGCAAAATTCTCGAAGTGTGAGTTTTGGCTAGATCAGGTGACCTTCCTAGGTCACATTGTATCCAAAGAAGGCATTCAAGTTGATCCAGCCAAGATAGAAGCAGTCAGCAACTGGTGTAGACCCAGGAATGCCAGTGAAATCAGAAGCTTCTTAGGCCTGGCAGGGTATTACAGAAAATTTGTGGAGGACTTTTTCAGAATAGCCTCTCCACTCACAGCCCTGACCAGAAAGAATCAGAAGTTTGAGTGGTCAGATAAATACGAGCACAGCTTCCTGGAACTGAAGAAAAGATTGACTAGTGCTCCCATCCTGACGGTTCCAGAGAGTGACAAGGCCTTTGACATCTTCAGTGATGCATCCAAGATGGTCCTTGGAGCTGTCCTCATGCAAGACGGTAAAGTAATAGCATATGCCTCCAGACAGCTCAAGGACTATGAGAAGAATTACCCCACTCATGACCTTGAGCTAGCAGCTGTGGTTTTTGTACTGAAGCTCTGGAGACACTACCTGTATGGAGTGCAGTGCAGAATCTTCACAGACCATCAGAGTCTGAAGTACTTCTTCACTCAGAAAGATCTGAATATGAGGCAGCGCAGGTGGCTAGAGTTGGTCAAAGATTATGACTGTGAAATCCTCTACCACCCAGGTAAAGCTAATAAAGTGGCAGATGCACTGAGCAGAAAATCCTGTGCAGCACTGATGTCCCTATCATCACTGTCTCTACCACTTCAGAAAGAAATAAAGGATTTTGGAGTCGAGGTAATAATTGGGCAACTTTCTGCATTGACTCTAGAGTCAACCCTGCTTGTGGATATACAAAGAAAGCAAAGTCAAGACCCAGAGATCTAGAAGATCAAGCAGGAGGTCCAAGAGGCAGAAAATTCAGAGTTTCGAGTATCAGATAGTGGCATCCTCTACTTGGAGACCGCCTTTGCGTCCCCAATGATGAGGAACTAAGAAAGAATATTTA